>JACXSJ010002984.1:0-32462 GCA_014851325.1 Pentalonia nigronervosa
GGAATAGTTAAAAGCAATGAAACTAATTTGGTAGTTTGAGGCAAGTTTTCGTCTAAGTTTGTTGCTCTTAAATAAATCAAAAGGTCATGAATGCTAGGTTTTTAAATTATTCTGTTGAGTAGATTATCAAAAGTTCACTTCTTAATTTAGCAAATCAAAGTGTTTACCATAAAGTTGTTTTAAAGAGGTAAATGATTTGGTTGGGAAATCGTTTGCATAAAAATTAAATTTTTTAAAGTCTAATAAAGCAAAAAAAATTAAATCATCTAAATTTGAAAATCGTTGTTTTGTTTTACTAACTATGACATCAATAATTTCGTAAAAAAGACGTCTATAATTGGCTTTTTTGTCACCAGAAACTGATTTTATTTTTTGCCTTTTTGAACGATAATATTGAGATTGTATTTTATTGTTCATATTCTCAAGTTGTGACCAAATATCAAAATTTGACCTTACATTACTTAAACAAATGATAAACTCTTCAATTTTTTTGTTACAAAAAGCAATATCAAAGATTTTTTTTGTAAGATTTCAAAAATAATTGTTGATTGGGTAAAATTATGGAAAATATTTTAAGGAAAAAATTAAAATCAAAATCTTGAAGAATTTCGACAAATCCTCTAGCAGAAGATAAAGTTTCAGAATCCCAATTTTAGGTATTTTCAATGATAGATTTTATAAGATTTTTAACATTCTTTTTGTGTTCAATCATCATCTCAATAAGGTGACTATTATAATTCCATCTAGTTGGAGCTACAGATGGAAAAGTTTTTTAACTTCCTTATCAAGCGCATGTACTCGTTTTGTTGACATTGAAAAAAAAGGCGATAATCCAGATAGGGTTGAAAAAAAGATTTTACATTCTTTAATATATTCCACAGATTGTTTTAATACAAGATTAAGTTTATGCGCATAGCAATGTACAAAAATAGCATTTTCATATTTCGAGCGTACTAATGTTTGTAAATGTTATGTTCCCCAGCCATAACAGCTTCCCCATCGTAAGTTTGGGCCATTAATTTTTCCCCACACTCATAATTTAAAATTAAATTAAATACATGTTCGGATAATGCTTTAGCGGATCGATCTTCACTAACATCAGTAAAGCCTAAAAATCATTCAACCACTTCTTTATTATTAACATATCGTAAAACTGTTGATAATTGTGATTTTGAAACAACATCGGTTGTCTCGTCCATAATTATAGCAACAAAAGGAGTATCACGTATTTCATCTTTAATTTTTTTAAAAAGAGCGTTTGAAATTGATTGAATCAGGTCATTTTGAATATTTCCAGATAACCCAGTAAAAATAGTAGAAGTAACAAGATGAGTTTTCAATAACTCATCGCGTTGGGCCATTAAGTAAATAAGTTCAACATAATTACCTCTATTAACAGATGAATCTTGCTCATCATGTCCCCTAAACGCCAATTCTTGCTGAGCCAAAAAACATATTGAATCTATCATACTGCTTAATACATATCTGTTATTTTTAACTGTCATGTTATGTTTTTCAATATTTTGTCTAAAAGCTTCACTTAAACAAGTTTCTATTCTTGTTTTACCAAATTTAGTCAAACTTATTAAACATTGTATATGACTTTTATTTGCTTCATGACGACTTTTTAAATGATGAAAGTTATTGAGATCATTGAAACCATGTTTAGTCCAAATATTTTCTTCGCGTGAAAAAATAACACAAGGCCAACAATAAAGTTTGTTGGTTTTTTTACAACCTGACAACCACTTAATAGTGCTGTAATATTCATATTTAAATGTTCGTACATAAGTTTTAGATTTTGTTATTAAATCAGGCAGTTTTGGAGTGGGTATTCCTTCTTCAATTATATTTTTCTTATTATCAAATCTCAAAGATCCAAAAGGTTTTAATAATAATTTTTCAATAACACAGTTACAACTCTGCACCCATTATTGGTTAAGTACCTACCTATACTTATACGTTATAAAATATAACTTATAACTATACAATAACTAATCAATTATACATATAATATACTTTAAATTATTTATTAGTTAATAGTAGTTCCACAAAATATTAAAAAACGTACAATTCACGAATGAAATTTGAAAACTCTACGGCACTATGCCTAAAACACACTATAACGGCGACAGGCGAAAACGATACACGACGCGCAAAGCAATTACCTACTGCCGAGCCGTGAACGTATGCAATATCGATTCAGCATCCACGGCGAGTTTTTGACTTTACATTAGAGCATATATTTTGTGAATAATAATATTGTTTATCAATAACAAATCACAGGGAAAACCTACCATATAGCATAGCAAACGCTGTTGTGCATACTACTCGCGTGTATATTACGCGATAACATTTAATATAGGTATAAGCGATAAACCCAATATTAATAGACAATATTCATAGATAATTAAACTTTCATTAGGCCAGAAGCAAATCCTAAAAAATATTTTTTTAAATATTTATAAAAACCTTTTTTCAAAACATATTATTTTATTTATTGATATTACATTACATTAGTATAAGAAAAATTAATTTTTTGATGAATTTATAAGTGTATGCTGTGCATCATACACAGCATACACCCACCATACGCCACTGATATAAACATTTTTTTATTGTATACAATGACATTTTAAATACAATATTTTAGGCGGAAATGAATTCAACCTAATGTATTACATTTTAGTAAAATACTATTGTAAAATAAATTATTTTAATAACAATAATATTATAAATTAATATAAACTAATAGTTTTCGCTTAGAATTGTTTTTGTATGCCATGATTTATCATTAAGTTTAAATTTAACTCACCTGTTACTGTGACCCATTTGACACCTACCGTACAACAGAGTTGGTACCCACATTCCCATCTTTTTCCAATGAATTGCATTAGATTGCATAATATTGCAGGACGTAAGCACACTGTATTTGTTTTCTCTCTCTCTCTCTCTCTCTCTGACCCTTACGTAACACGGACAAAACACATTTACGCAAAATCGTTTTTATGAATTATGAGCAAGCCATAAAGTAAAATCACTCATTACAAAAATGATAAACAACAATATTTTTGATAATTTAAAATATTATATTGCTTAATTATTATCTCAACTACATTTATTATCGATTTAAATACCTACCTATACAAAAATATTCTTATTTTTTAATTAAAAAATTAAGTAAATAATTAATTAAATACAAAACTCAAACTGTCAAATTCATTTAATTGTTATGATTTAAAATATACATTTTAATTGAAAAGAAGTCTAACATCGTGTACCATACAGAATGATTTTTGAACAGTGAACACCCATATTTCAACTAAAACTATTTATTATTCATATTGTATTATATTAGGTTCAGAAGTAATGGCCGAGAAACCAAGTGATGAATATCCGCATGACAACACTGACAACAATGAGAACACTGATAATACTTCTGAAGCCGCAACATCTTCCAACAGCAAAGCTGATCAAAATGGCGACGACATTTCGGGTACAATCTGTACATTTTCGCCTAATCCTAAAAGAATGCCAGAAATATTTTTCATCTTCGACAACCAATTTTTCAAATTTGATACATTTCAATCTTTTTCACCTTATTTTCCTATGACAAAATTTGTTAGTTCATTTTTTGATGAAAATATTTGTGACAAATATAAAAATCACGGCAATGGTAATAACGATGGAAATTTTCCCGATTTCTTCAATATCAATGTCAAAGTCAATGATGAGCCCAGTTTCTATAGTGCTAAAACACTTCAACACAAAATGTCAGTAACATATAAAACTAAGATTGATCTTTCGATGACTCATTCGGGCATTTTATTTACTTGCAAATCGCTTCCCCAACATTTGTTACCGTTAAAAGTACAAAAATTGCATTACACAACAGCAGAGCTCCCATTATCAAATACACTCACTCCTCAATTAAATTTCGATGTTAATTTTGTTAAACAAGGTCAAGTGTATATTGATTTTTTGTCTGTTTTCACAGAATTCGATTTTTGCAAACCATTTATGGAAAAAATATTTTCATATTTATCATATAGAGACATTGCATCAATGACCACCGTGTCTAAAACTTGGCGCAATGCGGTTTTAAAATCTGTAAATGCTCAAAAAGAGATGGAAAAAGTTTTTATACACGCAATATTATATTTTTGTCATAAGAATGCAAATGTAACAGATGAATACAAACAATTGTATGATAAGATTTTAATACATTTTAAAAATCAAATACAAATTAAAAAACATGACATTTAAACCATAAAAAATGTTTAACACCTAGCTAGAATAAAATACATTGCTTATAGAAAAATATTATAAAATATTATATATTATATATTTATCATAGTATATGACTACAAATACAAATATCGTGTAGTGGTTGGTTTATTTCGAAATTATTTAAATTAAAACTACAAACATTTTACTAGAACTCTGGTTTTCATTTTTTCTTTATATTACACTTTAAATTTTGAAATATAAGTTAGATACCTAGGAACCTAGAAAATATTTACACGTAGTTAATAATATCTAGGTACAAATAAGTGTATTTAACCACCAGCTGCTACTGAATCTTAGGTACGTATATAAACTAAAATACCTATATAGGTACTAATATAACATTAATTTTACTTGTACACATAATTATTGCACCTTCATTAAATATAAATAAAAAAATACTTTACATCTAAATTAAATTAAATATAATATATCTTCTAAATATCTCTTTAGCGTGTTATTTAAATATAATGTTTGCTTAATTAAGCAAACAAAATAATTATTAGAAAAGTATAAATATTATACATGCTACAAACGTAAAATGTCGTCTTACCTATATTTATCAAAATTCAGACGTACCTACCTTTATTGAAATAAACTTAATTTTTAATTTTTTCACGATAAACTTCCAACTGTAGTTAATAAAAATCTATTGTTGTTATATTTAATTTAATTTTAAATTGAATTAAAATTATTAACTATATTACCAATGCAAAACACTCAATTACTAAGTAAAAACATAAGCAATCGGTCTAAATATGTTTAATATAAAAACAAATCATTGCATACATTACAATTAAATACGCATTAGATATCTACTATTGAGAATAAAATAAAAAAAATAATAATACAATATTGATAATTTTACAATAATACAATTTTGTTATTGTCTAATGATTTTTTTTAAGCTTACATACATTAATTGTAATCTTCCGTTTTAAAATATAATTGATTTAATCAACAATAACTAAAAACATTTTACCTAAAGACTTTTACATTACTTACATGTTACATTTAATTTTTAAACTAAATTAATTGAACAAGCCGCAAATGTTATGTTTAAATATGATCATTATTAATATTAACATTTATCGATCGTCATACCTAATATTTATAAAATAAATCAATTTTTCAATTAAATTATTGTAAACAAATCAGGGTGTTGATTTAAAGTGATTTAAGTTTGTATTTTTCTTTATTTCAATTATCAAATATTGAACTTGTATGAACTTATTTTCCAATATTTGTGTTCAATCGGAATGAATGGAATTTTAATATATGTTACAACATATTCTTATTTAAACTATTGAAGAATTTTAGATTAAATTATCATCCTGTAAAATAATCACTTGGTTTGCATCAGTTACCTCACTTGTACCTACTCATCAATCTGTACACATAAACCAATGTTGATAAAAATTACCTGTACATTTATCTTTATTAATTACTCTTAACCGTAAGTCATAAATTATGAACTACCTAGGTATTAAGTGACATGTTTATTTATCTGTTATAATTAAAATTATATTATAAATGCATTTATAAAATATATATTGTAGTTAAGTGGTAGATATTATTAAATATTATTAACTAGGTATTGTAAAATACTTATACCGAGTGGTGGCTTGTAGCTTCGACGACAGGACAATCGCACCTCCTGTGTAAAATTGAAGGAAAAGGCAAATTACAATTTTATTTTAAATTCATGAAAATTGTAGGTTATTACTTGGTTATTATTAAAATTAGAAAATAATAATAATTTCACTTTTAATTTTGACGTATCATTACTGTCATTATCGGACGTCATTCGAGCCATACACGAGAATAAAATTATTCGTAGCTATGATCGTGTACGTGCAGATAAATTTAAATTGCGAATGTGTGCTGGATTGTTAGCATTCCCAACGATAAATTAAATAATAACATCAAGAATAAATGGATTTTCCTAGGTCTTTTAAATGCATATGTTCATGAAGAGCATTATATCCGATGATAACATTATATTTTTATACAACTAATTAACCAATTATAATTTCTAAGCAATAAAATATTGGTAATATAAAAGTATGTGTTATTATATTTTTAAAATTCTAAGACAGAAGACTTTTTCATATTGTCGCACTCCCTTCATCAGCGCCACGAGCCGCCACTAATTATACTCGTAGATTGAAAATATTCAGTTTATAATCTCTTTGAAATATTTATGTGTACTTATCTATAATAAATATATAATTATACTTATTAACCTTATTTTTGACCGTTGTTCTATATTATTTAATCATATATTCATGCAAATCACTTAGGTACCTGGTATCTTTATGGCTATATGGGCCATAATATTTATATTGTCGTATACTTATGCTGATTACTTCTGACATATTTACTAATAAAACAAAACACATACAAGAGACAAATATAAAGGAACTTTATTTTTGGTTTATTCTACAGTAGCCGCATCGATCACTTCTGAAAAAGCCATTTCCGTCTTATCTTATCCTTCATACATCATAGATTAACCTTGTTTTATAGGCTGGTAAATAATTATTTTTACCTTTTATTTATTGATTCAAATTATAAATGTTGTTATATTGACGCATCCTGAATACATCTCTACTACGAGATCACACAGACAATATTAACATCTTAAAGTTTGATGATAGGAACATAAGTGCTTGTAGTGCCTACGGCCTACCTCAATACTTTGATATAATATGAATCGAATGTATTTATCTATTCTCATTGAAAAAAAAGCACCAAGAAATTATTTTATTCTGTGACCTTGTTGCTGTTGTATACCATCTCCGAGATCAGGTACCTATGATTTCTACTTTTCAGTGGTATGCTAACCGAGTTGACAAAGTTTGATCTATAATTTGTATAAATTATACAGAAGGAACACAAGGGATAGATGAGTTTAACCCCCCCCCCCTGAAATGTTTATCTGTGTTCGTCCCCGAAGTTACAATATAGTATAAATCGGAAAATTGCTATTACAATTTACAAGTCATTGCGATGGAATTAATATTTTCCTTTCATAAATATAGCAGAACGATACGACACTTTTTATATATTATATTATCAGCTAGGTTATTACCCTCATCAGAAATCGGATAATTTTGAATAATATTTTAAATTAAGTCCTCACAAAACCTATGTAAGAAGAATCAGAAGGTCAATTAGTATTCAGGGCCACACAAAGAAGAAGAGCATTTGCGGGGTCCACGCATTGGGTCTGCACACACAATGGACGGCTTTCGTGCAGCTATGTAAACCGGAACAAGAAAATTGGACAGGTACCTTTAGTTTAACTACATAAAAAACATGAAACTTTTTTAAAATCTTTAAATTGCAGTAAATATTATATTAATAAAATACTTTTAATATATAATATGTTACAGACCCTCAATAAGCAAAATTTTTTGCGGAATCTGATTATTAATTAATAATCATTATAATATAGGTTTATAGCAAAAATTCATTAACAACGAAATTTCGATTTTTTTTTATCACGCCGTCTTGTTTATAAACTTTAAGTCTATAATTTGTGTATGGGCACTAAACGTCGAATTATTAGTTAAAGCCTGTTTTTTTTTTTAGTTTTTTCAAAATTTACTAACGGTGTTAAATACAATTTTTAAAACTAAAAATGCATTTACCAAATATTGTTGTTTTTTTGTTAGTGAGTTTTTGCTTTAAGCCGACGATATATATATTACTATCAATATAGACTTTATACTATTAACCTTAGTATAAGGTTTATGACTATCGATCACTATTGACTTTACAATATTTGTTCGATCGCGGAACGGCCTTTTTTTTATCTTGGCCAGATATGTATACATCTCCTCGGGACACCACAGGTGTGGTAAAAGATAAGGTGTCCGAGAAGCTCCCCCCTCCACTGTCCGGTGACAGTTCGCCAGCTGATGGCCGAGCCGCTAGCCAGCCCGGCGCCCTCGTGTGTTTTTCTTTCTTCTTCCTTCTTTTCTCAGCGGTCGAACTGAGCACAACGTCGTGCCCGTTCACCGTTATCTGGCGTGTTGCTGACCAAACCTCGTGTGATCACGAGGTGTCATTTTTTTGTTTTATCACGTTAAAAATCTTCATCCGTTTCCATCCGGATTGGACGCCGTTCGGTCAACGGAAGCGTACCATCATCACCTGCGGTCGTCGTTCTGCATCGGGGACCAGATTGTCCAGCGCTGTCGCCATCAGGTCACCTTATTATATTAATTATACATGTCCACTCGTGTTCAGTGGCCGTATAAAGATTCTTATTTGTGAATCACGACCTTAATGGCCGATTATTAGTTTTGCCATTATTGTTATATACATATTGTTATACGTGTAATTATTGTTAAGAGTTATACTACGCTATTTTATATTTCAATGTTGTTTTTTTGGGCGCCCGCGTATTAGTAATGACTAATTACGTTTATATATGATTTATTTGTAATATATATACTGGTACGCTAGGCGTTGCAGTAATATTGTTATACCAAACCATTATCTCTTGTATACAAATAAAAGTTGGTCACCCATTTCCGTCTATTACCTGCGCAAGTTGCGGCAGAAAACTGCATGTTTTGTCGTAAGATCTGTCGCAGCGACAACAATATTTTTTTCCCGATTTCAAAATATCATGAGAGCTCTTATAGAGAAATCGTTTACCCAAACTCTTCAATTTACGAACATATTTTATTTCAAAACATCCGTGTTCATCTAATTAATATTATTAATATTTCTATAACCACAAGAATATTATTCTTACAAAATACAATACCACTAACAATTGTTAATGCCGAAAAATTTTTCGAATCTCGGAGAAGAATAAATTTTTTTAAGAGATTGGTACTTAAAGACAAAAGAAAAATTGCAAAAAATGTTTGCCGCAACGGTCCGTTTTTTGAATCGTGCCTGCGCGTGTGAAAGTGTTAGCTCCCATTGATTGTCTTAAACTGATCGTCGTTTAATACAAACAAACCGCGCATGCACTATGGAAATTGCCTATATTCAGCTCCTTAGAAACGAGCGGTATCGAATGCGCTCTTATTATCGTCATCATATTATGGGTGGCTGCCCGACTGGGTTTTTGGCCGCCGACTATAGGGAGCGCCACTAAACGGTGCCGACAGCGCAAGCCACCTTCCACGATCGTGATCCGGAGCGCGCAACAGTGGCCTACTCGCGACCATGGCCGCGAGGGTGAGGCGCCCGGTGGCCCATGTCCCGAGCTGCAACGTTTATCGTTACTGGCGGCCCTCGTCCACAACGTTGGTTTTCGGCGGGCCCTGAGCACACCACACCGCCAGGTACCGACATCGTTCGTCGGACGGCGGGCCTGCAAACAACGTTTCATACCGACTCTGTCGCAGCGCGCTGTTCGTTCCCCTGCTCCGACACCGCGCCGCCGCCAACGGAACAGTTTTTGTTCCGCCGCCGCCGCCACCGATCACAGTGTCGTTCGTCTACTACCGCAGTACCGCCCACCTATCACCTTTTTTGTTCAGCCGTTGTCGAGCGGTTCGTGCTATCAATTGCCACGGACCGCGCCCAATATTATGTTTTCATGCGGCACGACTGCAACGAACAACAACAATAGTTTATACATCGATCTCGGGCGGCAACGGCGACAAATAGAGTGCAGCACATGACTGTCGGAAATCCAACTAGAAAAATGATTTTTTTCCTTTTATAATTCATAAAATGTACCTACTTACGGTCGAATAAAATATCATTTAGATTTTTAAATCGCTATTGATTATAAATTATAATAACCCTCGTATTCATTTGAACGGTTTGCGTTCGGTACCTATTTTTTATTTTGTTTAATTTCTTATTAGTTATTATTAGATATCGGCTTTATATGACCGAATAACCTTTTTTATATAAGAAAATATGTACATAAAAACGTGCTAAAAAATTTAAAATGTAATAAAAAAATAAATAATTCATTTGGAAATTTAAAAACATATTTATTGTTGCTTTGCAAGTTCTAGATGATCGTACTTTCAGCGTAATTGATTTTATACTACACTTAAATAACGAACACAAATTAAGCCCATGAAACATGTACTATAGTCTATTGATGGTCGGAATATTGATACGGTCCATGAAATATATAACAAAAGAAATTAAAAACGCGGTACTCTTCAAAATGTAATTTTCAGGAGTTCTGAAATATTTAAAATGTTTATATAATTTTAAATAAATCGTTATTCGTCAACTAGCTTAATTTAAATATGTTTGAATCAAATAGATAAATAATAAATAAACAATAATAACTATTTCATACATTTTACTATCTATATTATTTAATAACTGGCCTATTGTAATTACTTTATATTTAAGCAACTCTAGCACCTTTTGTTTAGTTTGTCTTGTAATGATTTTTTTTTTTTTATTCTTAGGCATTAATATATCGTGTACATCTGATCCACGACGTGTTCATTCAATCCACGTTGTCGCTTCATCTTATTAGATATACTTATTTACTCACTAATCATTCACAGAAATTGTTTGTTCTATAGCTAAAATTTTAAGTGATCTCGTGTATGTACATTCTATAAATATAGGGAAAATATCGTGCTTTATCTAGACTTATCTTTATTTTTGTTGAATTCAGTCCTTGTAATTGATAGTCTTATTATCGAAATTTCGAAATTACTTCCAACTTCCATAATATTATGGATGTATTTTATTTTTATATACTTTGAGAAACCTTTAATGTTTAATATCGTATCAGAATTCCGAATTTATAATGACTGTACCAGTTTTCCGTTTACCCTACTTGCTCATCGCGGTGTTCGCTCGTTTGTTGTGTAATAACAATTTATTAATAAACGATAAAATATCTGATATTTCCACCGATAAAATCGTATCTAGAAATAATTGAAAAATATTATATGTACTTATAATAGAAGATAGAACACGTTGAGTGCCACAATCGTTTGTCAACCCGTATAGCCACGTCAAAAATACGACACTGCTGGCCCGACGAATGATGATATTATACTACACAAGTCGTAAACTATTGGTTTACTTATGGCGAGCTTTCAATCATTCTGAAGTCTGATGGAAACACGTTAAAACAGTAAATATGTGAGAACAAATTGAATAATTGTTAACTATGTAAAAACATGTATTTATGACAAAATAGTTTAAATCAAATATAGCTCAAATTATCAAAAATCTTGTGAAACGAATTTATCACTTACCGAAATTAGTTTATCATGTCTTAGTGAAAATATGTATTTACATATAAATTCGAGTCCTAGTTATTACATACATTATGTAAAATAATGAGGAACCTTGTATTAAAATTTTAAGCTATTTGACAGCGAAAATTCTATCAATATTTATAGTAAAATAAGGTCGGCAAGTGGGTACCGCTCTACTGTACAGCAGGTGTCGAGTGGGTCACCGTAATATAATATAATTATTTATATAATTAAATAAATAACTATTATAATATTACTCTAAACTACAATAGATTGTATACAAATGTGTATTATTACAAATTATCCATAGTATATTAATAGATTTTTTTCATATTTAATTAAAAAAATGTGAATTAGTAAAAATTATTCACAGTTTATTTACGAACAACTTGTATAAAGTTCCTACTGTAACGTAAAATTACTTATACAGTTAAACTAATACTAAACTAATAATATTCACTCTAATGTCAAAACGTACGTGGCTTAAACACGAAAATGCATCAATTAAACAAATATATACTTTCTTCAACCTTTGATATCTTCGTGTTTATTGAAACATGTCTGTCCGATAAAATTAACACTGGTGAACTCTGTACCAATAATCATCGCACATGCAGATGTGACCGCAATAAGAATACTAGTTTACTTTCTACTGGTGGTGGCGTTTTAATTGCTGTTAATGATAATTTCACGTCTCAATTATTAAAAATATCAAATACTAAGCTAGAATAATCTAATTTTAAGTTCTGTATATATATCCAATAATTTGTCAATTAAAATATTTACTGAATACTTTAGTTGTGTTAATTATGTTATTCAGAATTATCCTAATTCAAATATCGCTTTATTAGGTGGTTTTAACTTACCTTCCGTAAATTTGTCTAATGTAACTTTCTCTTTTGATTACTTAGATAATTTAAATCTCGTTTAACATGATAATATCTTAAATTCAAATAGTGTATTGTTAGATTTTATATCAATCTATAAATCATTAACTGTAACATTAAATAATTTTCCAGTCGCTAATATCGATACCTAGTAATTTTAAAACAACACATTTTTGATTCCTTTTTTTCTAATGCTCAAACCGAAGTAGTGTATACTGATTTTGAAAAGGTCTACAAAGTAAACCATAACCTATTAATTGAAAAGCTGAAAAATTATGGTATATATCAATAACCCTCTATTGTCTTAGTTTAATTATTTTTTAAAAAATAGATTTTAAATAATAAAATATGGCAACTTGTACTCTGATCAAATTTCAGTCAGTTCTGGTGTTCCTCTAGGCGATCATCTATTACCTACTTTATTTAATATTTTTATAAATGATGTATCATTAGCTATAAAAAAATTCAAATTTACCACTATTTGCTGACGACACAAACATTTTCAAGACTATTAATTATAAATCAGACACTATGCTTTTACGATCTGATTTAAATTGTTTTCAAAATTGGTGCATTCATATTGATATACAACTAAATTTTAATAAATATGCTATAATTTCATTTTCTTATAAAAAAACTAATATACTATATGATTATACTTCATTTAATTCTGCTAAACAACGCGTATTTATTATTAATGATTTAAGCATTTATGTCGACGTGAAATTGAATTTTAATTATCATATTGATAGAATAAGAAATAAAGCAATATAAAAATTAGGTTTTTTAAAACGTAACTGTTCAGAATTTAGTAATGCACATGCTCTAATAAATGTTTATAATTCTTTGGTACGTTCCAATCTTGAATATGCTTCCCTTATTTGGTTTCCTAATAACATTACTCCTATATAACACCTGGAATCAATACAAAACTCTTTTCTACGTTTCATTTCTTATAAATGTAATGGCCAGAAACCTTATCGTTCGTCTTATAACGGTGTATTAGGTTTTTTTAAATATTTCGACTCTAAAAACTCGAAGAAATTACTTTAATATAATATTCCTATATAAATTAATACATAATAAGGTACAATGCCTTCAATTACTAGAAAAAAATAAATTATAAAAACTCAAAATATAAAGAACCATCTTTTTATTAATAATATTAAAGCCAAATATTAATTTTCTTCTTTAGAAAATACTTCAATGATAGCTGGAAATAGTATTGATTTAGATTTATTTTATTGTTTAATAAATGATATAATTTCGACATTAAATTCATAATCATTATCTTTAATATTTGTACTCACTGGATTACTTTTGATTATTAGTTAATATCTCTAAATTATATAATATGGTCTATCGATAAGATTATGAATTTTCAATATTATTTAAAAATATGCTATTTAATGTTATTGATCATTACACCAATATGTGAATTATTTTTATATATTTTTTGAAATGTTTTATTATTATTTATATATTAATTGTTACGCTATTTTAATTAAGTATACTGATGTGTAACATACGTTTTTACTGCTGTAAATTATTTTTTGTTAATGAAGTTTACTCCGTATGAAATAAATAAATAAACAAGGAAGGTACAAGGTCTATATGTTTTTATTAGCATACTTTTTGATTCTTGAATTTCTGTAATTATACGAAGTGAATTATGAATAAATAACAATAACGTATTTATTAAAGTATCTGGTATCATCATTGTGTTACCCCATACCTATATATTATAAAAGTGTATGCAACAAACAAAAAAACTTAAAAATTATCATCGTGAAGCTCAAAATATTTGTGTAAACACTTTTTTAAAGTGCGAATTTTGCGAATTTTTTTTAGTGCGCATTATGAAACGAAAATGCCTACGTACTGTCAAGATTCTAAGTCTCTAGATACCTTTTATGGTACGTTGATTCTCTGTCAGTCGGGACAACGCCTCTTATAATATAACATATAGATAATGTATCTATATAATTAATAGATCTGTAGTCTATGTAATATATATATGTACTGCCCATACCCATCAAGTTCGTAGTAACTCGCATTCATAATAACGTGTATCCTTCATATATGCCAGCAAAGAGAACAAACGGTTGAAAAAGGGATATGGCGTCGTAGAGAGATATATGATCCGTAATATATATTTGAAATCAATACCTTACTCTATAGCTTAACTATTTTATTCAATTTTTACGTTATTCCTGATTTATTAAGACATATAATATAATCAACCAATATTATAGTCAATACACATACATTTATATGTGATGTATTAAGTATAGAACGCATATTTAATTATAAAATATAATTAAATAATTCACAATTCAAGCATACCGTATAGTATATAATATATATAAATACTAAATACATATACTCACATTACAATATATACATTAATATTATATATATATGAATTAAGTAGATACCATAACACAACCTGGGGAGTCGGCTGGTGGCGAGAAGAGTAGGTTCGGTATAAAACTTATATAATTATAAGTTTTATACGTTTTATATACGTACGTATAATACGTCTTTTATACTATATCGTATTATACGTTTCAACTCTGAGTCAAAGTATACTTTAGTATACGATAAGTATCAAATTTATAATTTTTGTATGGATATATTCTAAATAAAGCTAAATTTAATAAAAAGAAAATATTTGGACGGTACAAGTTTTAATATTCAAGATTTTGACGAAAACAATTTTGATGTTCAAGACTTTGACGCTCAATTATTTGCTGTTCAATGTTTTGAAGGCCTCCCAATTTAAAACAGTTCTTGAAAAAAACAGTGGATTTAAAACAGTATGTCAAATTTCGAAAGTACATAATGGAGAATTTAAAATCATTGAGAGGATCAAAGAGGAATTAATTGCGAAAGATTTCGTTTTTTTTTAAGTTTTCACCAATTACGTCTGTTGAAGTGGAGAGGAGTTTTTCCGGGTGACTATAAATTTTTATATTATTTAAATAAATACAATTTTTTACATAGAGATTTTTCTTCTAATATATTCAAAAACTTATTAGCATCAAATAGACGAATATTTACAAAAGAAAATTTAAAACAAGCAATAATTATTTAATGTAGCTCTTTTTAAAATGTATTTTTTTAATATTATATTTAATTTTATATAGTAAATAAAAAATTTATTTTTTTTATTTTTTAATGCATATTTTTCGAATTTTTCATGCATATTAGCTACTTTTTTAGTGCATTAACATCCTAACCTTAATAATATGTTTCACAATAATTATTTTCTTTAGTTCTGAAATAAACATACATTTTAAACTATTTTATAATGTTGATTGTCATTACTTAGTTAATCGCTAATGTTAATTATGTATTAATAAAATAATCATTAAGATCCATTACAATAATTGTAATAGATCTTAACAATTATTGTTGTTACATTCATAACTTAAAACAGTCGAAAGTAACGTCATGGCCAAATCAAAAAAAATAACTTAAGAGTAATTAAATTACAATTTTGAAAGGTTATTCGTAATATAATTTAATAACAAAAAAAAGTAACTTCCTTAACACTGCACATATTCATTATGATTTATAAAAACATCACACCCGTGTTGTCCCGTCATACAAACGTACAACATAGTAAATGTGTATTTAGCAATTTTTGTTAGCCTTAATATATGGGTGAATTGACCTATTATCAAACTTAAAGATAATAATATTATCTGTGATTGTATATGTTTGTCGTTTTTTTCTTATTTTAAGTGAGTTATTCGAGTACCAAGTAAAATATTTCTATGTACTTAAAAATGTCAAAATGCTTATAAACCGCTTAAAAATAAAAAAATATTGTAAAAGACTGACGTATAACACAGACAATTGTATAAGACAGGGATGGGCAACTTAAAGTTACTAGAGGGCCAATTTTTAGAAAATTAAAATCTAGCGGGCCAGAGCATGGAAAGCAAAAAAAAGAAAGGTCATTCAAAATATACATTTTAAATAGCATTTATTTTGTTTATACTGTAATAATACAAAAAGGGTTATTAAAAATAGATTTTGCTATTTCGTTAGAAATTATATATGAAGCCAATAAACTTGATTGTTGTGAAGTTGTTGCTTTTGGCATCACATTTTGTTGTGATTGAAGTTTTCTTTTGAGATCAATTACAACACTCTCTCTTGCATCACCAATGTATTTTTCATATTTGGACAAATGATTTGTCATGTAATGTCTTTTTAAATTATATTCTTTTAAGACCGCAATAACGCTTAAACAAACTAGATATTGAAGTTTTTTTTGTTTGTTAATAATAAATAAATAGTCATTCTCCCATGAGATGTTAAAAGTTCTATTTTCATCATCAATTTTACGCTTTTTTGCGGATATTATTAGGCACTACAAAAACACGAAAATAATAAATTCAACGACAGCACGACACGAATGATACAAAGAAACTGATATAATTAAATAGGTCTGTACAAATAGCTATGATTAAAAGCTATACGTATACATACGTGTGTATATACTATAACTATATTATGACATTTATACATTTAACGATGTTCAATATCAGATAACAATTATACGATAAAATAGACTCAGATGGAGTATAGAGTATAGAGTCTATACATTATAGATTATAAAGTATAGACGATAAACTTTAAAATTGTATGATGTAATTTGAAAATGTTGGGCGGGTCAGATAAAAAAGGCACGCCGGCCGCCAGTTGCCCATCCCTGGTATAAGATATTAAGTACAGAGAAATTTGATAGTAAGTTAATTCACCAATATTTAACTAACGAGATAAAGTTAATTCTGAAGAACATAAATTTACTAGATAGGTAACAATATAACACAGCATAGCCGCATGGCCATATAGGTATTGAAATGAGTACCTATTCTAAAAATTCAACAAATATTTAATAAACAATATTAAGTAAATAGTTATGTTTTTTTAGTGTGATTTGTAATGTGTTAGAGTAGACAATTCTATGACAGTGAGCATTTAATAGTACAAAATAAAAACGAAATTTGGTTTTTTACTGTCAGAAAATAGATAATAAGGAAAATGCAGTGGAGCATAATAATATAATATTGTATCCGGTTTATTTTTCCTCGTAAGTTTTTTTTCTCAGCATCAAACGACAAACAGTGGAACCAGTGCGGCATCGTGACACCACTTCTATATTATAGTCGCTGACTATTGGATTATGTCCGGACTCCAGACTGGTAGTTAACACTACATACTATGTAGACTACAGAGATGAAGTTGGCTGTATGTCCTGTATTATACGAGATTGTTCTGTATTTCAACTTTGTGTCTTGTTGTCTCGACGAAAATTATACGGAATGTATTTTATCTCTTTTACTTAAGTCTGTCCCAACGTCCGGTATTAATCCTGTTTTTTTTCCTGTCTGTTAATTTATAACTTTTGAGATTCATTTAAAAAAAATATCGTTTTTTCCCTATATTTTTGCATTACATCATTCATTAAAATATTGGAATCTATACTTTTCAGTGATATTTTTGGATTCTTGTTTTGTACATAGATAATATTATTATATTATATTTTCTTATATTTTGATATAAATAGACATAAGTATAATCCCACCGGCGAATTTGTTGTCAAATGTGTGCGTGTCGCCATAGATTAAATATACTAAAGTTCAGAATCGTTAATAAAATGCCTAGAAGACAAAATTAGAAAAAAAATATTTTGTTAAAAAAGAATTCATCTACCATCAGTAAATTAAGAAAAAAATTACAAGTTTCTCGTAATAAATTTAATTTACATAAATTTAAGAACTAAGTCCTCATAAAAGAAAATTGTGCGCAACCATCCAACAAAAAATAAAAACGGAATTGATTTTTGCTTTAAACTTTGATACAAACTGTGAACCACATATCGATTTTATTGTCCAAAAATTGATACATTGTAAATTACTGAGACATTTTAATTGGACATCCATGCATTTGAAAGGACATTCTAGTTTACAAACAGCGAATAAATTAAAAATTTTGAAAAATGTTTAAATTGTACATACCAATTGCCATATAGGTGGCATGTAAATAATATAAAAAATTATGTCGGCAACTTATGTGTTCTAATTGTATTATATAATAACTATTTTTTACTTTTGTTCAGTTAAGATTTCTATTATTTTACAGTACTTTTAATTTAGTATTTATTATTATTTAACTTTGTAAAATACAAATATTTACCTATATGATTACAATATTATTTTATGAAAAAAAAATAATAGTTTTGATTTGTACAACATTGTTATCACTTCTAACCTAAATAGATATAATATTCTAATGAATAATATTGTCCTCAGAACTTTTTATAAAGATTTTATTATTTTAATATATAGGTAGTTTTAACATTTTCACCTGTATTTTGTAAGATGTAAGATATAAATTATTAGCTTTTAAATTATTCTTATTATATTTGTTTGTATTATTAATTATTATACTAATTATAAAAGAATTTTTTTTCTCTACTCCACCAATAATTTTAAGAATTTATAATCAAGTCATATTTTTCATTCTTTTGTAAATCATTAGTTATATTATTATAATATATTATATATTATTATGTAGTATTATTACCATCGTGGACGTTGATTAAAATATAATGTATAATTAATAAATGCTACAGATATATTAGAGTCCGTGATTATTACGCTTCGACCATATGAACTCGGTTTATATGGTCGAAGTTATTACGTATCTTAGTGGCACATGCGCAATACAAATAATACTTAATAGCGATCCTATGGGAGTCCACTAGTACTATTATGCCGGGGTCCAAAACGCCGCCTATCTGGTTGCCACGTTTTTCCACGACGTGGGCTATCTATAGTATATTTAATCTATGGTGTCGCGGACTTTAATGTCTATTTATATTTTATATTATCCACAATATTAAATCTATGTGTAACTGTAAATTGTATTTGTTATTATTATTTGTACACGCAGATATTCAGTCTGTATTCTGTAAATAGTCATACTTATGATAGAGTTTCTGATTTGGTATGAAATACGATTAAAGTTTTATAATATTATATAGTATGCTAGTAATCTTTAATCTTTATTAATAGAATGAATTTACCTATTATCAAATTTTCAGGTCAGGGGATATTTTAAGGTATTTTTATCAGGCGACATTACAATATATTATGGAAAAAAACACATTATTTACAATTTTATGATCATATTATTTAGTATTCTAATAGTATGTAGCACTATTTTGTAGCTTAATTAAGCACTTAACTTGCTTACCAACAATTTTTATTAAAGACTGCCAATTTAGTAACAAAAAAAAAGAAAAATTCAGTATACCTATACCTAATTCGACGAATTCAATAAAAAATTGGATGCGATCTTATTGGAAATTAATTACCTAAGGATAGAAAACGTTTACATAAAAAATAAAATACAAAATTAGCAAATTAAATACTTAATACGTTGATCGCCACGAATTTTTAGTCATGTCACTCATAACCGCCTCGAGATTTGGGTGTAAACTAATGAGATTTCCTACAAGATCTCATGGCGGTTAACGTGTTAATATAAAACAAAAATTTGAAAAATCGAATAAACTAATATATGCATTAGTATTGAAATAACGAGTGTACCAAAAATGAACAATGAAAACTGTATTACTACAGTTAAAAAATTGCTGAAAAACTAAATATTGCTATAAATGTGACAGAAGCTTCAAGAAAAAATCAAACTGATAATAAACCGCCATTAATAATCGCCAAACTTAAACCTCTAAAATAAAAAAAATTTAACAAGAACCACTATATTGTAGAAATTAAATGCAAACATGTTATCAAGTAGTTGGAAAATAGAAAATAATATTTATAAAAATGAACGTTTGACTAAAGATAAACGAATATTCGAAAACAAGGGCTGCCGGGAAAGAACACAATTACAAATTCATATGAATTTCAAATGTGAATATCTTAATAAGAAAGAATGAAAACTTAAAAATAACTAGGATAAGATCCACCTAATGACATTGAACGCATGTAAATTACAACCTTGTAAGTCTAGTCTCTAGTACATATTCTATATTTGCCTATGTTTTATACACAAAAATTTTCTCGATACAACCATACATTATACAAGCATAATTTCCTAATTTATATTTCAAACTTATCAACGGTACCATATAACATTTAATATCATTATTTATTAGTTAGGATACTATCAATTGTGCCTTTTAATTTTAATTACATATTAAGCCTCATTAATATTTCCATTGTTAAAACCAAATTGGGTCACTGTTTATCACATTTATTACTTTGTACATTTCTAAAATTTGTTTTAATTTTTTATCTCATAAATGTATGTTAAATTAGTTAATAAGAATCCTTATCTGTCGCTACATGATTTTAATAATACTATTGTGGCCAATCAGAGAAATTCCTAATTTAATACTTCATAGTAATACCTTTATCTAAATGACTGCTTTAATGTGTGGTGAAAATTTAATATTACCAAAAGTAAAGGAAATAAAAACATATGGAATATCGATAATTTAAACTCAATTATCCACAGTTATAACGTATATAACATAATGGAAATTAATATTTGTAGTGTTCAAAAACACTGGTGAATTTTGTATATTATTAGATAACTCTATATTATTAGATATTATGATTTTTATACACTCGATGACATTTTCAAATGCAATGTTTTCTGCAAAAATTAATTCAACCTACTGTATTATTAAAAGTAAAAGTCTTAACCCTTTCATACCTTAAATATTCATTAGTTAAACAACTGCTATCAATGGATTTTACAAGTAAACAAAAAAAAATAGTCTGCTTCAAAATATAAAATACGATTATATGAGATTTAATTTAATAATAAAGAGCTGATAGATTACCTAGACGATATTATGATCAGTAGCGAATCGATTTGTCTTCTAGGTGGGGGGAGGGAATTATAAATTATAATAAACCTACATTAGAATATCAAATAAAATCATTGCATTACTCAACTTGAAATCAATATATAAATAGTAGAAAGTTATAGGTTTTAGTTTTTTTAAAAGTAAAAAAGGAAATACACGCCTTGGAATAAAAATTAATATTATCACTACTTAGGTTTTAACTAGGTTTTTCGTATGTATTTAATAGTATAACCAAAATATCAAAAAATATATATAAAATAAATAATTTTTTATTGAATTTAAAATTCAAATTTAAACGGAATTAGATATTTAAATGAGAAAACCAATGTTATTTATTTCCTTTTAATTTAAAAATATTTGTTTTAAAATTAATTCAACCTAGTACCTACTGTGTTATTAATAGTAAAATTAATTATTTTATTAGCAATATTACACTTAGTTTTGTAGGCTGACAGACAGTCTTTGTTCAGAACCGTTTTTCGTATACAATGATTTTATGTCATTAAATTCAAATTTAACAAATTCATAACACTGAACCCACTCGACACCTACTGTGCAGCAGAACGGTACCCACTTGCCGACCTTTTTATAATTGTCCATCACTCATCAGTCACTTTTGGAGTGATATAAATTTTTAAAATTGGATACTCAGATTGATACATAAAATACGCTGGGTTTGGTATTTGATCTAAGGAATGAGTCGAGGTTTTTAGATATATCGTGATTGAGTCGATATTGGTGGAAACTGACGGTTAGAATGTGTCTTAAAATAATAATGATATTAAAGTATGTCTATATAATTATATTATTTTCCCTAAAGCTCAAAACCATTAAAAACCAATAATTTATAGGTATGTGAACAATATGAATTATTATAAAATTATACTTAGTTAATAAAATAAACCTAATAGGCCTAATTGGCCGAGTATGGTTAAAGGTAAATAATAACCTAATAAGTAGGTACTAGGTATATAAAAATAGATTATTTTATTAGATCATTTATAGTAATTTTGCTTTCGAATGAAAATTTCATATTAACGTGAGTTCGTGAGACGGACGTGACATGTCTATGTTTAAAATAAACTATATATATTGGTAGGCAGACATAATAAAATAGCGATGTTAGTGTGCTTTGTATTATTTATAAACTATAATTATCTATGCATAGGTCAATAATTTATTTATCTATTATATGATTTCAGAGGCTTAGCTGTGCACAATTTTTGAATGATTATTATTATACATATTTTTTCAAATAATAACAGTATTATATAGTATTGTTAGAATAGGAATTAAGCCTATTACAGTAAAATATTTTTTTAAAAAAATAAGGAAGTAGTACTGCTGTTTAATTGTTGAATTCATTGAGTAAATTATTCTAATGGTTTTTATTTGAATTCACTATTAAATTAAAAACGATTCTGAGCGGAGTAGATGTGATTTCATTTCAAAAGATATTTTGACTTATATTACTATTACAAATTTATCTTTCTTTTAGTAATAAGTACGTTTCATACCTATTAAATTATTAAGTTATAGCAATTGACAAACGGTCACTATAAGTTACTATCATTATTCATTCATCAATTATAATTAGGTATTTATAAATACATAATATTATTATAAATTATAATATATGATATATTAATTCATTAGCAGCCTCTAGACAGATCCCACATCGTCCGATTTGCCAGGCTCCAGATTTGGGCACAATTTACTTCCCGCACATGCCTTTCATCTCGACTTAAATGACTCCCCTTTTTGTACTCGTCATGCAGAAGAAACAATTTGCGATTTCTCGCACATTCTTGCCAATTGTCTATCTCTTTCTAGTTCCCGATCAAAATTACTCCGTTTTTTACATAATAACAATATTAAGTCATTAGAACCAACAATTATTCTTAATTCCTTTTCAAGAACCATTATTATTATTATATTGAATTTTTTTGAAAATGCTGAATTCTTAATTTGATTTTATTGTTTTGATTCTTTTTAACCCTTTTTTTCCTTGATCTTATATTAGTTATAGTTTGTTTTTATATATTTTTAAACTCTGATTGTTTTTTTTTTTACATTATATACTTTTATTGTTCCTTTTATATTTTATTACATCCATTAGATTGCTATTTGTTAAGGTATCATTATTTGTAACTGTTAAGCTGTATTAATTTTTTTGGTAGCTTTAATAAAAAAAAAAAAAAAAAAAAAATGATATATTAATATGTTAAATTCAATATTCAAATATTGTTTAGTTTATTTTACTATATTGAAATCGTATAAAACTATAAAAGTGAAATTAATTAGCGTAGACCGTAGTTATGTTGTAAGCGTTTTAAAATGTTAATTATTTTTATTTTTTTTTAGAACGAAAATTAGTAAGTAATTATTTATAAGTACACTAACTATACTATGCATAGTCTAAAATTATCAACAGTTTTATTGAATTTATTCTTTTTTTCTTTCTTTACACATACACTTATATATGTATAGAATTATTATAATGTCTATGTTTAGGTACTGGACGTAACTACTAACTAGGTACACTACTAGGTCCAGGCTTTAGTTATTTTATAATGGCTTGTGGCTAGAAGTATAGGCGTTGAAAAATGTGATATTAATAAACTATTATCATTTGCGTAATATCCGTTTGTCCGTATCAGTTTAGTACAATAAATAATAATACGAATTGTTTAGTAAGTGGTTTAGGGCGGCCTTTCGCTGAAGCTTAAAAGCAATAAAATAATTATTATAACGAATTTTGGATTAATCGCGGAAACACAAAGCGGCATTTCAGAATAAAAATGATAAATACAAGTATGACTATATAGAATGAGTTTTGAGTTAATGACGTATTTTCTCGTAAAATGATAATCGTAATACCCATCATTCTATATAGCAACTTACTAAAGACAACGTACGCCACTGTTTCGACGAAAATTGGATATTGGAATAAGTAGGTAATACCTAAGTATATTATTATTAATAAGTAATAACGACCGAAAACCCTGAACACAAAATATTTTACATACCAAATATAATAAATAATAATATAGAATGTGCTAAACCCATGTAATATGTTTTCATATTATTCTTATAATATTTGTAGTAGCAGTCTAGTATATTTAATTGGGTAAATACGAGTAGAAAATATTTATAGATTAAGACGGTGATGTCCGCAAACTGGTAGAGAGCTGATGGGGGTTATGTCCTCCCGATTACCTACGTTCTTCTTCGTAACCCGTAGATAGTGCGTTATATGTGCTGCGATTACTGTGTATTGTGCACATATATCACGTTTTCTTATTCGATTTCCCAAATTAATATAATATTATTAGTACCGTCGTCCCGTTATCACTTATCATTACATGGACCGACGACGACAAGAATAATTTTACGATTGTCGTTTACTCTCTTTCGTCTCCGCCGGCACCTAATTAGCTATATAGACACAACAATAGTTATTTTACGCGACGGCAAAGTGCAAACGGCCATAGAAAATACCGTCGACCGATGTCGCCGCCTATCGACCGACAGCATTACCAATTTAACATACGTCATTTGTAAAACATTTTTTTGTGGACGAGGTCCGACGTCGCGACTGGCTGAAAGTCAGTCACGTTGATCGCATACTCCGGACTCGTGCCGATCCGCTCTTCAACGGCTCTGTCGTGCGTTCGGCATCTCGCCCGTTGTCCACGAGACCGCAGCGAATTTCATCGTCGTTGGAAACTTCGACCGGAAATCCGTCGTCCATTGTCGACGATTACGAATTTAACGGCATTACAGTAAAGGTATGAAAAAAGCTCGTAATATAATATTAGTTCGTGGTAATAAACCCAGGTAAGCCGGCGGCGCATCTCAGTCGTATGTGCCGTATGTATCGCATGTGTTGCGTAGCCCGCGTGTACGATCTGCCGCACCGGACGAATTCAGTTGAGTTAGATTTTATGAAAATATTTCGAAATAAGCTGAATTTGTAATGGCTATTGGCTACTATTATAATGTGTTGCTTTTTTGTTTTGCTCGGACGGCCCTCACGTTCCGTTTATATGTCTCGTCGCCAACCGGTCACGTGGCATTTCATATTTTTGACTATAAATTCAATAATACCGAGGGCATTTGCGTATTAAAATTAAACTGTGTTGACAAAAACGTAACTGGTTAAAAAATAGGGGCTAGTTAATTTATTTACCAAAATGGAAACCATAGCCTAATTGTTTTTTTTTACATAAGCCTTAAAACTCATTCTATGGCTTGAAAACGAATGAACGAAGAAACCCTCCTTCGAATCCCCTCCCCCCCCCTATAAAACTACAAATTCATTTTTATTATTAATATTTTAAATTAGTATTTGTACCTTATTTATATTGGTTATTATTATTATTTATTTATAACCAATTGTATTGCCATATTTTATTGAGTTCTATGAATTCAAAAAATATAGTATGAAACCAAATTTATATAATATAATATGATTTTTAAAAAAACTCATATTTACTTATTTGAAAATAAATCATGTAACACTAATTTAATAATGTAGGCAATAGCTCTTTCAATTTTTATTAATAATCTATTTTTACTCATAAGTATACTTATGCACTATGCATAGTATAAAAAATCTAAAATGTAAAGATTTAATCCTAATTTATTTTATTATATTGATTGCTGTGACAAATTTGTATATTACTTATGTAGGTATACAAATTACATTGACATTTTTATTTTTATCACATATTTTTAATATAGATAAATATTTTTAATTGTTTATAATGTATATGTATGGCTTCTGTAAAACAAAAAATGCATCTTGTATACTACTCTTTCATATTGCACACTAGCACTCTAAATGTTGTTTTGCTATAATTGGTTTTATTTTAGTAATTCTATGTTAGTGTCAACTAAATTATTAAATCAAGAACCTTATGTTTATTTGTATTTAAAATTGTTATATATACAAATAAACAATCCATTAATTAGTTTTATGCATGGTTACAATTATATCATATATCTAAAATTGTACTCTGATAACTAAGAATTTTCACGAAAAACAAAATATGAATATTTTCAAGCATATAGCATATCTTAGAACATATCTATAAATATGATTCAACATATTATTTTTCTAATCGTGTAAAAAGTCTTTGAAAAAATCTTTAATTCGACCTTTTGAAGTGTTTGAAGATATAATAATCAAACTACGTATGATAAAGGGGCAACAATACCAACTTCAATTTTTTAAATTGGATGGTGCATGGGTAAAAAGGAATAAGTCAAAATTTACTATTTTATAGATAAGTTTTATTACCTTTTACGCATTATAAATTATCACTATGACTTGTTTCATTTTTCACAGTCAATATAAGATAAGATATAATGAAATAATATTTTCATTTTTGACGTCAAAATAGATCTTTTGTTCTTTAGATGGCATAAAAATCATAAAATGGCCAAAATTGACTTATTCCCTTTCATCTGTGCACCGTCCAATTATACAGGGAATAAATAAAATACATTCCTGTGTAGTTGTCTTATATATTAAATCTAACTAAATCAAAAGTGCAATAGATGTGTTTGTTGGTCTTAAGCAATAACTATATTGCTTTTTTTTTATTTTTATTCAAATATTATTAAGTTTTATATAGGTACTACAAGTTTAAATAGTATTACCTATGTTTAACCACAAGTTGAACCCAGAGTTTAACCAGTACTAAAACAGATTAAAATTCTAAGACTGTAAGAACTGCTATGAAGTAAATGTTTATTATTTAAATTCTTGAAAAATATTATATTGTATCTTTTATATTTGATCATCTCTTCTAAATATTACACTTAATTTTCAATCATAAGTTTTAAAAATAGATACTAGTTTATTATTGTATTAATTAATTATCATATTTCAGAAGATTTTCATGTTTGTTTTTTTTAAAACGGTCTATCAAGTCTTATTTAAATGATTTATTAAAATCGGTACGATTTAGTAATACCGATGTATTAAATCTAATACTTTATTAAAAAAATAAACTGTTATTTTAGATTTTTTGGTTACAGCATTAATTTTATAATATATTATAAAATCAATGGTAACAGTATAAACTACTTATGAGAAACCTTGTTTTAAATTAGTTCTTAAACTATCAAAATTAAATATTTTATAAATTTTAACTACAAAATAAATTAAAATTTTTCCAGATTTTAATGAATTTTGTCAAAATTTGAACTTGAATGCTTATAAAAAAAATTAGTGCCTAAGTATCTTTAATAATTTTGATATCCTTTTATTACAACTTATGAAGAACCTTGTATTAAATTTTAAAGCTGTTTAACATTACAAAGAATTTTTTATCGATATTTATATAAGAAAAAATGTTATAAGTCTATAAATGACTCAAAAAAGTCAATTTATTTTTGAAATGTTATCACAATGTATAGATATTGCTAGTTTAAACATTAAATGAAAATTTCAAGCATCTAGTGTTATTTCTTTTTGTATTACAACTAAATAAGAAAATTGTTATTCCATGAAAAATAGTTTACTGGTAAATATCCAATGTTAAACAAATTTGAACTTCAAACAATTGTAATAAATTAATTTGACTTTCCAGTTGTTTTTTTATTTATTAAAGATATGCGAATTTTATGAAGAACCTTGTATTAAATTTTCAAGTTTTTGATAGCAAAAGATATTTTATTGACAAAAATTAAAAAAAAATACTAATAAAAATCAAAAAATGTCTTAAGCCTATAAATAGCTTTAAAAAAGTAAAAATATTTTTAAAATTGTGTAGTGTTTCGAAAATGCTAACACACAGGGTGATAACAAACAAATAATACGTATATATTAAGTAATACCTATATTTTATACAAAGCATTTAAAAAGTTTGGAAACTATCATCAGGCTAATTAAGATTTTAATTTTGATTTAATTACTCCACAAAAATTCACCTTCCCACCAGAAAAGTTTCTGAAGTTGAAAATCAAAGCATTATTTCTTTTGGTACACTAAAAATCAAAATCAATTTTGTCAAAAATTTACTTTGCAAAAATGTATTGTTTTTCCTGATGCGCTTCGCTCAGAATCTATAATTGCATTTCTTTTTCACATAGAAAAAAAGAAGCATATGCTTTAAAATCTGAGCCCTATTAATGATATTCATAGTTCATTATTACTATAGAGCTACTAAAAATTGATATGTCTCATTGTCGAATATGACCTTTCACATCAAAGAAATTGTGAAGCTGGAGGTTAGTTCTAAATTTAGGATATTAGTAAAAGTGGAAATTGTTATGTGTTTTTTTAAATAAATAAATTTTATATTTGTGTTTTGATTTATTATTATTATAATGTTGAATACAATTTTTATTGGAAATTAAATTTTTGAGACCCAATTTTTGGTCGAAAACTTGGAAGTGTAGCAGTTGTGCTGTCTGCAGTCGAAGTCGAAATAAAGAAAAAGCTATCGTGATGCTTGGTTACCTTGTGAATCGTAATTTAGTAATTACCTCTGGCCCATACCTTTTTAATAATGATAGAATATAGGTTTGTTAACTTCTATCGACCATAATATTACGACTTGTATATTAAACATTATAGTTGATAAATAGTTATAAAACTGATAATTTTAGTATTATTGTCATCATTTCTTACAAGTTCAATATAATAAGCACAATTTACCTGAACGAAATCGACAACAATAATTCTAACGGGGCTAATACTCACTCCTCTCCCCCACCATAGATACGCCAATGATCATATGTATTTTTAGTTTACGATTATTATTTATTAATATTATACACCAACCAAGGCCTTAAATAGTGCTACATTCTAAAGCAAAGTGATATACTTATACTAACACTACATGTTAAGGTATGCAATGATTAAGAAAAAATAGGTTTTTTGGGAATAAGTTATGACGAGCAAATGTATTAAAAGTATGTTTGTTGACTTACTCTTTGTATAATGGCTGATGACTTATTGTTTTTTTTTCATAAGCTTAATGAAAAATTGTACTAGAATTTTTTGTGTTTTTCAATGTGAATTATTATAATTTACAAGGAAATTTAATAAATTAAAAAATTGTTAAAATGATCTTATTTCCTCTTATCCCCAGGCACTATACAACTATTATAAGTGCTAACTTGATATATTATAATTATTTTGTAGGGATTAATAAAATCTATCAATCCAATCTATTATTATTTTATTAACATTGTTAATGGTAGATTATATAAATTTTAAGATGAATTAACCTAGGTTGGGATTAATTTATAATTATTCTTATTCACATTAATCATTACTATTAAATTTTTTATTTTTTTTAGATATCACAAATACAAAATGTCCAATACCATTTATGAAGAATCTCTTTGTGTTAACAAGATTCTCACATCCACATCAACGTCTTACAGATTCACACATACAACAAGTTCCAATTTTTATAATGATTCATCTTTGATATCTATTTTTGATAATCGTACATCGACAGATCATGGTGTTCGTAAATTAACCTCAGTTCGTAAATTAACCTCAACTACTCATAATTTAGACTATAGTGTTCTTAAACCAAAAGATAACTCCAACGTAAAAGATCCAGTTGCAACTTATGCCCCATTATTATCTTTGAATCGAGAACCTTCAAACAAATTAAGTATAATTTCATATTTCCAAGTGCAAATGCATCAAGCAAATCCATATCCAAATTACGATTTTAAATTTTTAAAAGATAAAAATCTTAATTCGTTTAAAAGTATTTATCATAAACGTGATAATTTAGAAGGTCAGAAAAAAGTAGATTTTATGTATTATTTATCAAAGCGTTATAATTTTGTTCCTGTAACCGAGAAAATGTTTTCATTTTTACACGGTAAAGACATTTTGGCAATGTCTATGGTATCTAAAACATGGCATAATGCAGTAAAATACTCACCATCAGCTAAAAGAAAGAAAAAATCATATATTATACACATGCGATCAGAAAAAGAAAATCATGGACATATTCAACGTAGACGATTGTGTTTACCAAATAGAAGAACTTTTGGTGATATTAGTAATATCATATGTTTTCCATTAAAATAAAATGGAAATTCAAATGTACATAAAAGATTTCAATAAGGTAAGTAAAATTAACTTAGGTGTAAAAGAAATTGAAAACTCAAAAGAATTCAATTTTGTAATAGAAAATATTAGTTTGTTTATGAAATTAAATAATGCCTATTTTAAAATAAAAATAAAAATGTTACAACCTTTACTTTATCTATTTGGTACAACACATAAATTAATAAAAAAAATAATTTATGTTTCAAATTTCATATATATTAAAACATACAAAGTAATACTTAAAGAAAATTTATATTATCTACCTCAAAATATCCTAACACTAATCTCAATATTATATTAGTCTGATTTTTATGACAAATAAAAAAATTTAAAAAGATATTTTGTTAAACTTTAGTCGGTTATATATTTTTCAGGTTATTTTAACAAAGTTAATATTCTTGAAATAATATGTAAACAACATTAAATTCAATTTTTGTTCTATAACAAACACAGCTACTTCCCAAATAGTACAATTGATTTATAAACAGTTATTTATTTTGATACACATTTAACAATTTAATATTTACTAAATTTCAGGTTCCCTCACAAGTTGTTGCAGGTGAAAAATGGTCATATAATATAATTCCATTACCAAACTTACTCTTTTAATGCTCAAAATATGTGCTTCAAAAAAATTCCTATGTATATATATGTTCTAATAATATGCCAGTGATGAATAATATTAAATATCTTTTAATATTGATTAATATCAATATTTTGTTGATATATAATATTTTACAGATACTATGCGTTGTTTTATTTTTAGTTATCTGTAAAATAATTTCTTACCCATGTGTAATTGTATTTTTTGTAATACATTTACTGGAATTGTTTAAATAGTATACTTACATTTTTTAAAATTCAAAATTATATTATTCTATAAAAAATATTTTTTTTTATCTTATTGATTTTGTTATTCGATAGCGCTTACTCGTAAAATAACTATATTACTTTATTAATTTTTTTCTAATATTACAATTTGAACAATTGAAAGATTAGCAATGTTCAAATAAATGTAAGCTTATGTTTATTAATTAAAAACCAGTTAATGAATAAATAATTATTTTTACCACCAACCTTACCAGAGTAACTACAAGAATTCAAATAATCAAGTACTATTCTAAGGTTTGCATTAAAATATTGCAAAAGTGTGTAATAATAAACCACTTGTTTACTTTTCACTAATATAAGAAAATCCTAATTATCCAAAAAAATATATATATGCTAGTTGTTGGTGGATATTGGTATACCTAGCAATGTTAAGTCAAAATACTTGAAAATTTAATACAAAGTTCCTCATAAGCTGTTATAATGCTATTCAAAAATATTAAAAATACATAGGCACAATTTTTTTTTATAAGCATTTATAGTTTAAATTTTGACAAAATACATCAAAATCACTACAATTTATAAATTATTCTGTAATTAAAATTTTATAAAATGTTCATTTTTTATAGCTAAGGATTGAAAATTTAAAACAAGGTTTTTCATAAGTAGTTAAATGTGTAACCAAAAACTGAAAAAAAAATACATTAACATGATTGTTTTTTTATAGATATTCGTATTTTGATTTAAAATTTGGAAATCAAAATATCAAAGATTTTCAAATTATTTTGTAATTAAAAATTTATAAAATGTTCAATTTTTATAACTAAGGATTAAAATTTTATAATAAGGTATCTTGTTAGTTGTTCTAAATGCAGTTTCAAAAATATTTTAGATACAAATGCACACTTTATTTTTATAAGTATTTTAAATTCAAATTTTGACCAAAATTCATTAAAGTCTTAAATGTTTGCAAATTATTTTGTAGTTAAAAATGTATAAAATGATCAGTTTTTATAGCTAAGGATTGAAAACAAATATATTCAAAAATATTTAGTGTTGTAAACATTAAATCTAAAAAATATACGTACATGGTTGAATTTTATACACATTTTAAGCTAAAATATGGACGAAATTAGATATTTAAATAAAGAATAGCAATATAATATATATGGTCTTACATGAGGATGATACATGGCCTATTTTTTTTTTTTTTTTTGTATAGGGAA
>JACXSJ010002985.1:0-32450 GCA_014851325.1 Pentalonia nigronervosa
TGTCATAAAAAAAATAAAAATAAAATAATATATTTACAATAGTTTATGATAAATATGTCATCCGTGTCTTTAAAGTCGTATTAATGTAATTGACTTAATTTAAATAAAAAATTAATTAATTATTTATAGGATGACGTTACTAACGTAGATTGACAAACAGTTGACACAGAAAAAGATATAGTTAATTTAAATATTACTACGGTAGGTGAATTATATCGTTTAGCTAAGCCAAATTAGCTTTAATATTGTAATTATAAAAATAATTAAATGTTTTAAGGATAGGAAAAAAGCTAAAGAAAATTTAGAAAAATAGGCAAAAAGAACGAAAGATTTATCAAATACTAAATTTGCGGTTGCTAATATTGGTTTTACAGTGCACATCAAAATTCCCGATGTTGATAGAGGAAGGGATGATCCTCGTTCAATTATTGTAGTTGTTTTAAAATTAACTGACGATGGGTTTTATCTAGGATGCAATGATGGTAAGATAAAATAATAATAATACAAGTTATTTTTTATTTTTTATTTATTTGATACCTACCTACACATTATAATTACAGGAATGTTAAAACAACTATACTCTCGATCCCAGTTCACAGTATGTTCAGAAAATTATTAGCCAAATAAAAGTATTACATAAGATCTGCGGCAACTGTGCAGTCACTGGGAACTAGTCAGGGTTTTTTTAAGTGCACTTGTACCAAAAAATGTGACACAAATGTGTTTGTAGAAAAATGAGGTATTATGCAACTCTAAATGCCATAATAGCCTTACATTTACAAATAAATAAATAATATAATTATAATTAATTTAGTAAAATAAAATATTTTAATATATACCATATGTCCCAAAAAACAGGGGCCACTTTACTACTTATTACCATGTAAATATTTTTCAATTCTGTTTGCGGGACATTAAACTACACTAATGGATCGTAAATTTCTATGACTTACAATGTTTTTAACTCATATATCTTGCGCATGCGCAATAAAACTTACATTTTTTTAAATTGTAACCCGTAATTTGAATACCATATTCGAGTTCATCGATTTTTTTCAAGCCATTTTGATGTATCAACTTATGTTCTAAACCGAAAATTGACTAAACTAGAGCTAAGTTGAATTTAAAAAATTTAAAAATTCAATTTAATTAATTTTTTTTTCTAACTACGTACTTATTTTTTTCTTTTAAACACCATGAAACAAACAAACAATCAAAATTATTATTATTAAACTAATTAACTATTTACTATTTATGAATTATTATCTTATTTTATTATTACACATTATGAAATTGTATATGGTCTTAATTGGCCGAAACTAATTGGTGTTTCTAGTTTTGTTATCTACCTATACCTATTAAAATGCCATTAGCTATTTTTATATTAGGTATTATGGAACTCATTATCTGAGTCATGTGCCATTGCGGTCTTAGTAGTTCGACGTTTTTTGTTCACTATTGTCAATACCTTTAAGTATTATAAAGTTATAGTTTGAATTTTGTTAGAATAAAATATTAATCATGAATAATAGTGAAAGAGTTCAGTTACTATTGATCTACGGAAAATGTAACAGAAACGCACGAGAAGCAACAAGAATGTACGCTCAGCAATATCCAAATCGGTATCACTCCAATCGTACTTATGTTCAAAAACTTGAAAAGTCATTGATTGAAACTGGTTCATTTAATAGAAAAAATGCTGTTCATCAACAACCACGGGTAAATCAACATTTTAATGAAGACATTGAAAATCAAGTTTTAGCGTATGTACATCTTAACCCACGTTCGTCTGTTAGACAAGTCGGGCTGAAGTTGGCATACCTAAAACTTTAGTTCATAAGATTTTAAAAAAAAAATAAACACACCCTTACAAACCAGACTTTGCCCAATTACACATTTACGCATAACAGACCCAGAAAAAAGATTAAATTTTATTTCTTGGTTTATGGTGACGTTTGAGGATGATCCATTATTAATTAATCATATTTTGTGGACTGATGAAAGTAAATTTACTAATAATGGAATATTAAATAAGTAAAATAATCATTATTGGTCGAATGAAAATCCTCACTGGGCTGTTCCTACAAACTTCCAAACATGTTGGGGTAAAAATGTATGGGTTGGTTTGATTGGTGGTAAGTTACTCGGGCCCAATTTTTATGACGGAACTTTAACGGGAAGAAGATACTTAGATTTTTTGCGTGATGACTTGCAATTACTCCTTGATGATTTACCTTTAGATATACGTAGAAACATTTATTATCAGCAAGACGGGGCACCTACTCATAATGCCTAAATTGTCCAAGAATTTTTGAGAGTAAGATTTGGCGAAAAATTTATTGCAACACATGGACCAGTAGAGTGGCCTCCAAGGTTACCAGATCTAACACCGTTAGATTTTTTTTGTGGGGACACTTGAAAAATGTTGTGTATGCTGATCCTCCAATCAACATCCAAAATTTAAAGAATAAAATTACACACGCATGTTACCTCCTAAACGAAAACCAAATACTGGCAGCAACTACTCGTGAATGTTTACGTCGATTTGAGGCATGCGCTTTACACGACGGAAGAACTTTTGAACAGTTTATTAAATAGTTTATGTTTGTAATTTCTGTAAATTAAATTGTAAATAAAAATGTATAGTTATGTTTAAAAAAATAGATACTTAATTATAATTCTGATGGAAATAAAAATACACTTCTTCTTCTTTTTTGGTTTCGGCCAATTAAGACCATATACAATTTCATAATGTGTAATAATAAAATAAGATAATAATTCATAAATAGTAAATAGTTAATTAGTTTAATAATAATAATTTTGATTGTTTGTTTGTTTCATGGTGTTTAAAAGAAAAAAATAAGTACGTAGTTAGAAAAAAAAATTAATTTAATTGAATTTTTAAATTTTTTAAATTCAACTTAGCTCCAGTTTAGTCAATTTTCGATTTAGAACATAAGTTGATACATCAAAATGGCTCGAAAAAAATCGATGAACTCGAATATGGTATTCAAATTACGGGTTACAATTTAAAAAAATGTAAGTTTTATTGCGCATGCGCAAGATATACGAGTTAAAAACATTGTAAGTCATAGAAATTTACGATCCATTAGTGTAGTTTAATGACCCGCAAACAGAATTGAAAAATATTTACATGGTAATGAGTAGTAAAGTGGCCCCTGTTTTTTGGGACACACGGTATTTTAAATTTTAATATATTTTATACTTTAACGGATATCAAACTGAAATTGTATAGAATAACTAGATATTCTATGAAATTATTTTCTATTTAAATTTTCATGTATTGTTTCATACTTTAACTAACATTCGTAGATAATTCATGGACTACCTAATTATTTCATAAAATAACGGAATTCAACACTTTAGCCCTAACATATGCATTTTATATGTGACCGTCCTTCAACTCAGTACTCACATTTAACGCAGTGCGTCGATAAACAACGCAGTGCTTCCGGGGGCATAATTATTATAGTCAGGACTGACTGGACTAATGCTGCCGTAGTGCAGTTCAGACATCTTGGGTTCTCACACTAAAATTGATGTCAAAAACCAACCGTAGAACGGCGTGGAAAACGTACCTATAAACACTTAACTACAATTAAAAAAATCTGTTCATTGACCGCGATGTCCATAAAAAATTACCAATATCACAATATTAATAAACATAAATTTAATTAAAGCAATAAAGAATTTAAAATTCAAAAATGCATCAAATGATAAATACTGTTTGAACGCTTTATTACGATCCCAGAGGTATGCTGAACGCGGATCTCGGGATTTTCGACCGATTTATAATTTTTAATGTCACTTTCATAGTGAGCATCAAAAAACAGTTCCGAGAGATGACGGCCTTATGAGTACTACCGTCGGTTATGATGTTTTTCGCTAGGCGCAACTCCGCAAGTTCCGGCGACACGACTCTGATGGTTATGACGCATCATATACTTGTAATTCCTATACCCCTTTTTCTCCCCAAGTTAAGCACTGTGTATTTTATTTGTAACTCTCAAATTCTGAATTTGAATTCCGACAGTCCAACTTAATTTCTCAAATTCTCCCCAAGTAGGTAATGATGAAGATTTTGAGTTGATACATCATACACCAAAGTGGGAGGGTCACTGTAGGCCGAGATCCCATTTGTGTATTTTTTTAATTGTGATCCCAAGTGATTTCTAAATAATTTTTTATAATTCTAAATTAACTTTATTGATTTTTTTTTTAATTTTTAAGTTTGTTACTTTAGTAAGTTTTTAGGTATAAATATTTCTTTATTAAATTTCAGTGATAATGGTTAAACACTTATACCAACTCTTGTTAACTAAATACCAGAGAATTATTTAAGTCCAAACTTTCTAAATTTACTGTTTAAAACTATATAGAAGACACAAAATGAAGTATAGAATAAAATACATATAATTCCAAAACATGTTATATTTTAAAAGTTTTAATAAAACAATAGTAAATGATGCAATTCATTCAGTAAGTTCATAATATTTAACAGTAAAGATGTTGTACATTTTAAAATTCCATTTTAATATCTGAAATCAAAAATTACATATTAATATTTGTGAAACAAACAATGCATGTATTTTATTATTTTAGATTTTGAGTCAAGGAATAAATATATATATATATATATATTTTATATATAATCTTTCAAAGGCAGTAAAAATTAATTTATTTTCAATATTGAGTGTAGTTTTTTGGTAATTAATTAAATCTAGTTAGTACTTTTTTCATCAAAAATATCTTGTTCTCGCCAAAATGATTAAAATAATTAAAGTAATTCAAAAACGAATAAGAGTAGATACTTATCATTTTATCCAAATATGTATATAACTAATTTTCTAACTATATATCATATGGTATTATAATAGTACATTTATTGTTTATTAAATACAAGAAATAGAAATTAATACAATACAAATTGACGCAAATAACCAGTGAAACATTATTAGTGAAACTAAATCATAACTGTATTGAGAACAATTATTAGCTTAAAAAATCAAGGAGTCAATTGGATTATTACAACCATAGTTATATAATATATATATTTTTTTCAGTAAAAATTAGTAAAATCTACCATCTTACTAAAAGTAATTTAAATTAATTGCAAGATATTCTAACACACAATTTCCTCTCAGATTATTTTTTATTGAATTCAAATTTAACATGTTCATTATAATAACCTACTCAATGACGAAATAGACTCAAAACCTTGTATAGAGCAAAATGACTTGTTATGCATTTTTACAATTGTACATAATTTACTATTAAGTAATTATAACTTACCACTTTGTTTTATTCTACTTCCTTTCCAAGTACTTTCTAAATTTCTTAAAAATTCTTCAAAGATATTGACGCTTTTTAATAATGACGTTTTTTTATAATCCTTTAAGCGATTACTATTCAGGTTTGCATCATTGATAATTTCTTTTTGTTTTTTGTCATATTCATTAATTTCATCAATTAAAACACTATAATAAATAAATAAATAAATAAGAAACGGTAATAACAAAAAAAATATTATTGTTTACTTGATTGTGGGTACAGTATTTGGGTTGAATTTTTCTATAACTTTTGGATTAATTGGTATACAAATTTTTCCAGTTTTTGGATGAACACAAAAGGGAGACTTTAACAAGTGATTTAACCCTTTTGTTACATTCACATCAAGTCTTGGATATGCCAAGTACAACAAAATATCTTCCACACAATATTTAGTTTTAAAGTTTAAGAGTCCCTGTTAAAATAAAGGTAATCGCAAGTGAGTTAAGCTACGAATATAATAATACACATTATATAACATTTATGATTTGATTATTTTACTCTTTTATGGTTGTTATTAACAATAACAGTTAGTGCTTCCCATCGTTGTGCACTACTTTGATACTTAGAAAATTGTACATTGATTTGTTCCTTAAGTTTTTCATCAGCTATAAATGACAAAATTTTATTACACTGTTCTGTTGTTCCCAAGAAATCTTGTTCAGAAAGAAGTGAATTGAATTCTTCTTTTATAATGGCAATACTGCGTCTGTTTATTTGTGTTAAAAAATATTTTTTAAATTTAATTGAAAATATTATAATTTAATTTTTGCAACTGACTTTACAGATGGATGATTTACTACATTATATCGTTTTGAATCCCCAGCAGATAATACAGCTAAATAATCAATGAACGATCCACGTTCAGAAGGTAAAAGTTTTCTTGCAGATTCATCACACACCCAACAATGGATACCTCGGCGACCTGAGAATACCCATAACAAGTGCTTCCATCCAAAATCATCCCGAAGTGCTCGTTCCAATATTTTTACAGCAATAACCATAAATCTACAATAAGAACAAAAAATTAAATGTTTCCTATACATTTGGAATAAAATTATTTTTATATACCTCCAACATTTTTGGCATACTTCAGCACCCGAACAACAAGTACGGATTTGATCATAGTCAGTCATATCAATATCAATCACTAATTCTTTTTCAAGAGCATGAAACTGAGGATAATTTCGACAGACTTTGGGGCTACCAAACAAATAAATATATGTAGACATTAAGACAAAATATTTTATAATAATGAAATTATAAAAACCTCATATTGAACACAGCTCCAATATCTATTTTAAAAGGACATTTATTTTGAATTTCTGTTTCAAATTCTTGCAATGTGTTGAACGATTGATATCTAATGTAAATATCTTCATGCAAGGTGAATGAAAATTCTCTATTTAAAAAATTTTCTGGTTTTACTGAAAATACAAATTATAAATAAATTTAAAGTGAATACAAGTTTTTTTAAAAATTATCTATATACATCTATGATCTATCAAATTCTGTAATGTCCTGTTATTAAGGGACATTAAAACTGGATCTCCTCATAAAATAAACACTAGTTACAAATAAATAATTATATTTATTAAATAATAATGCAACAATGTTTTTATTGAATTAAGAAATATGAGTATCCTCTTCTTTTTATCATTATTGTACACAATACAATAGTTATTATTTATTGTTATTATATTATAATATATTATGCTTAGTAGTTTAGTACTAGGTACTACATTCTGAATTAGAGGGATTAAAAAACCACAAGTAGGTTGTTGGTAAATTAGTTAGACAGTGTACTTAAATTTACCTGCCGTCTATGAACGAGTATTTTAAAAACTAGAATGAATTAACTTTTTAACTAAGGTTTGCGATTTAGAATGGTTTTTATAAAAATAACTCACCATTTCCGTAGGACAGCCACTTGTGAAATTGTGGGTACGGGAACAATTTTTTGTAGTAGACATTAAGGTAGTCCGAAAATTGGTCATCGGCCATTGTTAAATTTTTGTATTTCAATTGATATTTACTAGAACGGTGAAAGTAATGGCGAATCGATATTCGTTTTTTTCGCGTATATTTTTAGTTTAAAATAATGATAAAAAATGTTAATCGATACAAACATGACATCGGAACAGTCGAACAAAAATTCAAATGCCAAGTGGGCGACAAGCAAGTATTTAGATCGGAAAAGGTGAGGTAAAGGCAAACGTAGTTACGTTTGCGGATTTCGCACACTCGTACACACGATAAGAAATAAAGAAAAGGCGGGAAAACGCGGTGTACAGTGTTACTCTATGGTGTTACAACAAAATATGAAATTGGTTGAGTGATTCGTATTTTCGTAACGTCTTTGCGCGGTCGACGGTCGTATCTACAACGTCTCGTGGCCAAGGATGATCCACCGATGACGTCATCGGATTTTCATTTACGTGTTCCTAGAGAATTCTGGGCTAGAGTGTATGTCACCACTCAGTATTCTTTGTGTTTGTGTTGTTGTCCATTTGTTTGGCCTTAGAGCGAATCGAGTTCTACTCTTTGGCATTTTCTAGCGATTTCTATCGAGTTCCCACAACGACTATACAACTCGAGAGCTACAGCCGCACAACAGCGTAACAGCGAACCTTTCAAGTCGCCGCCGGAACAGCGACGTTTTTCAACGCGGTACCAGCGTATTCACTTCCGCCAACGGAAACAGATCGCGAGATTTCTTGTTCATCCCGATCGTGGTTCTCGCATCCGACTGGTAACCGTACCGGACGCATTTGCCTATAAATAAACACTCGCGCATAGCCGACCATGTCGTCCACGACTTTCCGCACGTTCGCCCGTTCGTTCGGGTCGAAAATGTAAGTTTGCGTACACACGAATTGAATTTTGATGCACCTACCGATTATTATTATTATATTATTACTATTATGATTATTATTGTCGTTGAAATGCCTCTGTACTATAATATATTTTTAAAAACAATTATTATGCTGGAGACGGGAGATTTTGGTTTATATCGATTGTTGACGTACGCTGTTAAGCGGGGTCGGTATTCTCAATAGTTAATACGCCATTTTTGTTATCGTACATAAATAAGATTTACCTATGCAATAGTGTAACATTGTGACATTACTTTTCTCAGTCGTTCAGTTACATCTAAAATAAAACAAAACGTCGAATGTCATGTTATCCTTGAAAGTTGGAAACGACAAATAAAAATTAATACTCATTGCAATCGCAAATAACCGCGTAATACCACTTAGAAGTAAAATGCCAATAACACATTAATTATCTAGTTTTAGTATGCTAATTACAAATTTTATGTTTGTATTGGAAATACAAATTATTCCATTCGCTAGATGATTCGCATACTTAAGTTTAATTATTTTTATAGATTTCCATTTGTTTTGTAAAATGTCTTCAATGAATTTGTACTTATTATATTTATTTTTTGTTAGCCTAATGCTTAATTTTTAAGTTTGCTCACTGCCATTTGATGATGTATTTATTGGATAAATTTAGAATACCTACTTATTTTTATCTTATAAATCATTCCATTGTTAAGCAGCTTAAATCTTAAAAGCTCCTATCTTTGAATTTCTGTTTGTTTTTTAAAAAGAAGTACTATAACTTAAGAATAATATTTTTAAATTTTTATATGTTTATTCTGAATTTTATGAAAGAAATTGATTAGCTTAATGGACCAATCATGGGCCACTGTATGATATTTAAGGCACCATTAGATAACATTTAGTTCATTAAATGTTAAGTAAATGTTTACGTAACCTGTCTGTCGTTTATATTTTATCATTTAATTGTATGACGGCTTCAATAGTTTAATATGATAAACTGTAGTTTTTCATCATCACATTGAACATAAGTCATTGTGATTAATCATTTGGCATTAGATTAAATATAACATATAGAGTCCATTTATGCTTCTTTCTATAAAAATATTGATGTATAAGAACTATTAAAAGATAAATATGTAGATAAGTAATAATAATAATAATAATTATTATTATTATTATTACCTTATTAAAAATAATAAATATTTTATATATCTAGCAATTTTTTTTTTATGACGTATATTCAGATAACATTAGAAAAATCATTTGAATCATGTTTAATATATTTAAATGTGAGACTTCAGAGTAGTTGTTGATTTGAGATTATTGCCTTTAAATTTAATAAATAGGTATAATTACAACTGTTACATACAAAAAGTTTTGCCTATCTACTATTCTAAAAGTTTCTAAATTAATATTTCAAAGGATTCATAGAAATTAGAACAACATGTAAGTTCTTTTTGGTTTTATGTGCAATATAAACCATACAAAATATATACATTTGTAGTTTGTAATTTTATAATTTACCTAACTTTTTGGTTTTGAATTTTATGGTACCTACCTAATTTTTATATTAGATTAAAAAACCATAAAATAGTAACATGCTACTATTAATAGATACTATTTTAATTATGTTATTTCACTGGCAACAAAATATTCAACCCTTTTTTTTTTGTATAGTGAAAAACCAGTACGTACACATTTAGTCAATGTGTATGCCTGTTTGACAGTATCCATGATAGCAGCTGCAGTTGGTGCTTATGTCCATGTTTTCACAAACTTTTTGAGTGCTGGATTATTCACAACTTTGGGTGCTACTGGATTACTAATAGCACTTATGTACACACAAGATAATGGAAAAAATCGCTCTCTCAGAATAAGTTATTTAATTGGATTTACCTTCTTCACTGGTTAGTTTTCATGGACATTGATAACCTAATGTTAAAAATCATTTATTTGTAAAATTGTGTGTAATAGGCCTTGGAATTGGTCCGATCTTAGAATATGTTATCCACTTGGACCCCAGTATCGTACCAACAGCATTTTTGGCATCTACATTGGTATTCACATCATTCAGCTTGTCTGCCATTTTTGCTGAACGTGGAAAATGGCTCTACCTAGGTGGTATTTTAATGTCATTACTGTCTGTTCTCATGTGTTTGTCTTTGGCCAACCTATTCCTTGGTTCAGAACTTATATTCAAGGTATGTTTTATAATATATGAATACTAATTTATTTTAGTTCCTAACTTATTGATGAATATTTCAGAGTTACCTTTACTTTGGCTTGGCGCTCATGAGTGGTTTTGTTTTGTATGACACTCAGTTAATTATGGAAAAAAGAAGAGCCGGAGACAAGGATTTCATTGCTCATTCTGTTGATCTCTTTGTGGACTTTATTGGCATTTTCAGAAGACTGCTAATCATTTTAGCACAAAAGGTGAAAAATAATTAAAAACAAATACCAATATCAATCAAAACTATAACTTAGCTGTTATTAGGAGCAAGGATCGAAGAAGCGCAAAGACTGAATGGAAAAACATCCTTTTATAATAAAAATTGTAATTACCAACTAATTATCAACTGTGTACACAACCAACTATATGAAATTAAATTTAAGAGTAAAAATAATAACAGTGGGTTTTTGTTTTTAGTATGGTAATATCTTTACGTAAATTATTACTCTATAAGTCATAAATTTAAGTTTTATTTAGACCGCCTAAAGGTTAACCTACCTAGTGTCAGAATTTTTCTTTTGGTGTAGGCATTTAGAAATGTTGAATTCATTTAATAGAAATATATTTTTCATTTATCACAATGGTTTTCTTATATTATAAAAGACTAATAAATTTGTTACTGTAACTGATTACGACTATCGTTTTCATTATTCATATCAAAATTCCTTTTTAAATATTGCATCCTTTCAGTTATTTATTTCTCCACAAACCATGAAGTTAATTTTTATATAGAATTAATGGAATACAGTTATTATAATATAAATGCCACTAATTGACAAAAACGCGATGACATAAATTGCTATTCAAAATTATTTTTATTCTATTAGTAAAATAATGCAGTTTTTTTTTCCCAAAAGTTAATTAAAAATATTTGAATTTATATAATATTAATTTATATTACTGAAAAATAATCACTAAAATCAAAATCTTTTTAAATAATATAATTCAGGTAGATTAAAGTTGATTACAGGCTAACAAAAAGTTTTAGTTCTGGGATTTAAATTAATGATAAAATAAAATTGTATGCATAATTTAATAACTTATAAAAATAAAAATAGTATTTAAAATTTGACTGATATACATTTTTAGTATTTTTTAATTCACTGGTAATATGGTAGATGAATTTGTTTTTTTCTGACAAAAAGTTGCATAATATGATATAATATAACTAGGTGTTATATAGACTTATAAATCAATACTAACAAATAATAAATTCATAGTATAATTAGTTCAGAGTAGAAATATTTTAAAAAATTTACTAAAATCGATTAAGATTTATTTTCTCTCCGAAAAAAAAAATTGTAAAATCTATATAGCGCGATATGTTTAGAATCTAAAATTCTTATAAATTTTCAATTATAAAATCAATTATAATTTTTTGTAGAAATATGAATTTTAAATACTTGTAAAAAAATGTTGACCATATACTTTTGAGATTTTCAAATTGCTATTTATTATGATATGAGAAACATTGTATTAAATTTTCAAGTTATTTTACTCACAAAAATCAAAAACTAATAAAAATAGAAGACATTAAATATTTATAAATAGTGCGAAAAGTACTAATGAAAGATAAACTAATTTAAGGTCAATATGCCAATAAATAATTTCAATTTTATAAAAAGATAAAATAGAAAATAATGTTTTTCCCTAACACAATATTACCACGATTGTGACATTAGCCAAGTGTTACAATTATATATTGAAATTTTTTTTAATAAGTGTGTAATATCTTGATCTTTTGTCACTCAGTATATATAATAACTTTACTTTAATGAAAATAAAAAATCCATTATAAAAATATATACAATATTAATTTATGTTTAATATTTAAATGTCTAAAATGTAGATTGCTGGTTGAATTTTTTTGACATTTTAAAATTAATAAGTAATAACCAACAAGGAAAACAGATAAGTTTTAATATTTAATAATTGCAATCTAGTAATTCGCCTGAACATTAATGATTTCATATTGGTTGACTATATTTTTGTAAATCTATAGTAATCTTAAGCGCGTGGCTGTAATTTTACGTTTTTAGTTTTATTATTAGTCATATTTCCAAATAAATAAAATTTCTTCTTGATCTGAATTAATTTTTCTGCCTTATTATTAGATGCAAATATTTTAAAACTTGAAAAAAAAGTATTTGCTTATTATGTATGATTCTGTAACAAACTGTACCAATAATAATTAAGTTAAAAAAAAATTAAATCATATGTTCACCCAAAGAATCATCAAAAGATGGAGCACACATTTAGATGCTTAAGTGAGTAGCGTTCTCTAAGTGAAAGGAATATAGTATAATACTTATCATTGATAATTATGTTGATTACTTAACTGATTTGTAACAATAAGCAAGTTTTTCTTTCACAAATGTATATTTTTAAGTACCGATTATTGTAAATGGTATTCTAGTTACAAAAAAAGTGTTGTTGGAACTGATTTTTGACCGAGGGTATTACAATATTTCCATAAAAATTATTTCTCCAAATTAAGTAAAATAAAATATAACAACCCTAACCTTATGTAACAAATTTGAGGATCTTGCCCATCCCTGCCATCTATAATTGACATAGAAAAAACAAAGTGTTTATCATAGCAATAGGTAGTGAAAATATAGAAATGAATTTAACAAAATGAAATAATAAATTATTGACGTTATTATTTAAAAATTACAAAAACAATATCGGTATCTATATACTAATACTTAATACAAGTAATTTTATTAAGAATAATGAGGTTGAAGTCATAAATGTTACTCTAAACAATGAAAAAAATTATGATTTTCATTCAATTTAGAATAAAAAACAATACATGATTATAGAAATCTTGTTCATCACAATTATATGATTAACTTATTATTTATAAACATAAAAGAAAAACTAATAATTATGAACTTCTGTACTTCTGCAATTTACTACCTATTAGAGTTTTATCTAGCTACAATTACACAAAGCATATTTCGTCAATAAAAGAATGTATAAAAAAATTAGAATGCTAAAAATGTTTAGTTTTTTTATATTAATAATTAGTATGGACGATTTCTGTCTCCTCTTCTATCACTAAAAAAAATTAAAAAAATTTCAAATAAATAAATTTGCAGAATTACAAATAATTAATATAAACTTACTCTCGCATTGGTCCACCACCTCGTCCTCCACCACCTCCACGACCACCAGGTCCTCCTCTGCCTCCTCCACCAAAACCACCTCTACCTCCACCACTACCACCAAGCCCACCTCGACTATTGCCCATACCAGGACCACCACGACCACCTCCCATACCACCTCCACGACCGCGCATAGGTAGTCCACCGCGCCCACCACCCATACCACCACCACGTCTGCCGCCAGTATCACCAAATCCTTCAGGCCTTGGCTCATTGCATCTGTTACAGTTTTGACGCCAAGAGAAATTAGTGTTGGCACAAGTTGGATTTGAACATTTCCAGTCTCCATCACGACCACCAGAATCATTTCCACCACCACGGCCACCACCTCTACCACCTCCACTACTCATACGGTCATCTCTTCTACGGTCTGGGGGTGGTCCACGATCATCTCTACCACCACCACGGCCTCTGCTACCACCACCACCTCTTCCACCTAGAAAAGAACATTTAATGTAGACATAATATTTTTTAATTTCAATGTAAATAAAAATTATCACCTCTGGGGCCACCATAGAATCCTCCGCCTCCTTCAGATGGATCATCTGATACAGGATCATCCATTTGATAACCACCACCATAGCCTCCACGTCCTCCGCCACCTCTACCAGTATTACCACGGCTACCGCCAGTTGTACCACCGCCACGTCCTCCTTGCCAATTATCTCTCTTTGTAGCTAATTGGACATTAATTGTAGATCCATTGAACGACTTGCCTAAATAATCCAGGTTAATCAATTTAATATTTATTTTAGTAAATACATTTTAATAGAAGTTTAATACAAACCATTAAACCAGGAAATAGCACTATTTGCAGAATGAGCATCATCATATGTAACAGTTGCTTCCCCTTTAGGTCTTCCACTTGCTTTGTCATTGTACATCCAAATTTTGGGCTTTCCTGTTTTTTTATCAGTCTAAAATAACATAGGATTTAGATTAAAATAAAAATAATATAGAATATGTACCTAATATAGGTTAAATATATTACCTTGATAATGCCAATTGAACCAAAGTGTTGTTCAATATCAGCTTCAGAAGTGTTTGTAGACATGCCAGAAACAAATATTGTGTCCTCTTGGACAATGAAATCACCACTACGATCATTAGGTGGTCCTCCGCTACCTAGACAAAAAGAAAGCCAGAATTAACAAGTGATATCAACATAATAAAATAGAAACACCAAGACAATCAGATACTTCTGTAAACCATTAAAATATGACTTTTATATTATTGTACAATACACTATTGTATTAATTAAACAAAATGTCAACTTTATTAAAAACTTATATTCAAAAGTGTATGAAAACAAATAACTTCCAATTATTGTCGAGTTGCAAATCATTTAAATAATATTAAGCAATTGTAAAAACACTTATGGAGACTCAGATAATAGAAAATACTTTTAGTATACAAACTGAAATGAAAAAACCATGGGACACACACCCAATTATACATAATATTATGTATTTCCAATATAAATATTAGGAATACAGTTTTGTTATTAACTACAAATCAATGAAACTGAATCACAGTTTGAGTGGCGTGCATTATTGAGGCGCAGTTAACACATTTAACCAATACACACTCTTTTATAAAGAACATTTCAATTCTTAAAATTAACACTTTTTAGTGGTAACCTATGAATAAAATAACCATTTATTGTCAAAAAAACATTTATACACTAACCCAAATGGCAGATGAATTATATACAAGAAAAATGGTATTATTATCATTACCACATAAGACATTTCATTATAGATATAATAGATATAACTCATAACCAACCTAACACCAAAATTTAAACTATATAAAAAAAAAAACCATTTAACATACATTTTCTAGATGTATAAGCACATTAATTTAACACACTATGTTCTATCAATCACAAAAAATATAATTTTATTAGTATAAGACCTAATAATTTATTTATATTTCATGTTTTACAATTTAAAATAATCTTTATATAAGGTTAATTTTAAAATAAATTAATATGGTTTTTATTAATGTATTTATTTTTAAAAATTGTTAAATGTATAGCAGTAGTAACAGTCATATAGGTAGTAACTATTAAGAATGTAAATTAATTTTAATTTATAATTGTATATTACCTATAAATATATTATATATATGTACTAAAATCAAACACTAGTTAACAATAGTAAAAAGCATAAAAATTATTCACACATAAAATCTTTGTTTCGTGTTTTAATAAACATCATTTTTTGTATGTACCTATATTACCACATAAGTTTACATAATATTCAATTGAATATTACAAATTCTACTCCATCCCACAAGAGGAGGAATCCATGTCTAAAAAAAACCGACAACGGTTGGCAACAAAGTAATATATTTATCATGCCAAAGTATAGGCCCCTAAATTGTTGCTCAAAATTGTAATTATATATTAAATAAATAGTGAAACTGCTAACCATTTTGCACGCCACTTGATTTAAAAAAAATGAATAAAATATCATAAATACCGTTCTCTAGTATACAAATGATGAAGAATTGCTAAATACAGGTGAGAAGTATTACCTTGACAAAATACCTAACGTATTTTGTTATCATCTTTTGGGTATATATACTTATATAGTTAACAGACTTATTTGAGCGCCTATGAACCATTTACTTAAAATGTATTAAAAGCACCACTTGAATACGGTGCTATTTACCTTTGTTAAAACCACCCCTGCCGCCGGAACTAGAACAAAATCAACAAATCAAACACGATAACATTTATTGGTTGACAATTAAATCAATAATTTAAGAAAATAAAATATAGAGAATTATAATTATTTATTATGAGCATTAAATTAAACTTTGATATAAAAACATGAAAGTTTCAAATATTGAAGTATAAAACAGTAAATAATTACATGTATGTGAAAAGTAAGTAATAATACACTTGAAATACCTTTTGTTTATGAACACTTTTATTTAATAAATAAATTATCTAAAATAATAAAATTTATTTTTTGCTTATAAATAAATATCTTATTTATGTAAAATATATAAATATATTTTTTTAAAGAATAAAAAAAGTAATTATTATTTTAAACCTTAAAATTAAGGGCTCGTAGGTTGCATTTTACATGTTTCATTTACAGTAAGTCCATGTTTTTGGTTATTTAACTATAAATGTATTTTAAACAAATAATAAATAATTCATGAATTTTTAAAATGCAATTTCGGGTTTTTTTTTGCAATTTTTTGTATATTATTAACATACTTGTTCTAGTTAAAATCATTTTTTTTTTTTTTTTGTTATGTATTACTATACTATAATTGAGCTTTAATGGGCATTACCCCCTAATAAATAAATAAGTTTTATATGTAGAGTAATTTTACTAACATTTATGAAATAAATAAAATATAAGAAACCCAAATGTATAACTTTTTTATAAATGTATGATATGTGTTTTTAACATAACAAGTACCTGAAAACAATTATCTGTATGTTAAATATAGATGCATAGTTCAGGTCTACATTTTTGATTAACAATTGGAAATTAAACATATAAATATATGAACTAAAATAATAAAATATCAAATTTTGATTTTGTATGTTTTGAATAATAAAAACATTTTTTAATGTAATTTCATATATTTTCATATATATTTGGAATTATATCTTCCAATCCTTCATTGAACCAATTTAATATATAAATTTACTATTGAACTTAATTTAAAAACCCAATTTATTCTAGTATATTTTATATACTAATACCTAGTATTATAAATATTATAATTGTTTACATATCTACATTCTCTATAACAATTAATTAATTTCACAGAAGTCGCCTAATAAAACTAAACACATTTAGCTAACAATTTAAAATTATATGGAATGCATAAGGTTATTCTTGTATAATGAGATAACTATTACTGTTCTTAGTACTTACAAAATAACAATGTTTCATTTAATAATAATTAAATAGCTATTTTAAAGTATGAAATAATTTAATGTTCATAATATTATGAATAGAAGTAATGTATACACACTACCTAACTTAAAATAAATAATAGTACCATACTTATTCATTATAAACCATATTTTAACTTTTAAAATTAATTAACTTAATCTTTCAAAATTACTTAATAGAGTGAAACCTTTTCTCCCTAATTGATACCTCCAAATACTAGACAACTATTCAATGACCAAGTGTCCAGTATTTAAAGGTTTTATGATAAAGTATAGTAATTATGTTATGAAAAACTATTTAAGATTTATAAATGACAGGAATTAACAAAAAAATTAAAAATATATTTTGAATATAATATATTCTAATAATAAAAATTCAAAAATGTATGTCTGCACAAAAAGAATACATTATGAATAGCATATTAAAATAATCACAAACCTCTAAATATAATCAATAAAATCTGGATAAATAATAAATTTATATCACCATAAATTAGTAACAATCTCTTATATTAAAATATACATTAGAAACTGCCAACAAGTTACAAAAAATTATTTTCATAAAATAGGGATTCAACTGTAATATTCTATACTAGATTCCCAACCACCTTGTGGTGCGAGACAAAAGATGTCACAAAATTCTTTTCAGGTGTACTATGTACTTATTATTTTTTTATGCGAGTTAATATCTCATAATATAATCTTACATTAATTTGGAGATTTTGGTTATTGGTTATTTACATTTATTGAAATTGTCCAGATAAACGTTACCTTATGAACATTGTTATACATATACCATAATTGTAATAAAATTAATTAAATAAACCAATACATTAAATTAGTGTCTTAAAATAAATATTCTTTTTTATCTTTTATTTTATAAATTTATGTATACTAAAATTGTTTAATTAAATATTGTCTTATAATTTGTAACAAAAAAATACATATGATTATTTTTAGGTATGCTGTAAAATTCTATAAAAGAACCAAATATATTAAGTAAAAAAAAGTCAGGAATGTCTGTCCCTAAACTAGAGCTAAATAATAAATATGATATATACTCTATTCAAAATTAAATCAGTACTAGGTGGCCGAATTGTGTGCATAGGAGTGGCTTTGTTCCGTTGCATGGTTTCATGTATGTGCTGCCATGATAGTGACACAGATGTCTGACCGTCACTTGGTATTAATTTCATTTTGAATAGAGAATATTTCCGTTTTATTTATTCATGCATCGAAATTTGAAATTATTTTCAATTAAGCAAAATATATTTTAAAAATCATCACCTCATATTTGTACTATATAAATGAATTTCTTAATATTACAAATGTTTCTCCTTGCCACTTTGTTATCTAAGAGGGTTACTCGGAATAATCAATTACTTTTTTGTAAATATAGGTATATATGTATTCTGTTTTTATAATATAGTTAATACCAAACCTTATTTACATAAACATAACAAGTTCAACCAAACTCCTAAATATGTACCTTAAATAGATTCTATAAAGATAACTACTAGTACCCAAGTTAAAGTATAGTAATTAGTAGGTATTACATTACTATAAGAAGAGATAAAGGTAACCTATATGTAAAAATAGTGTCAGATAGAAACTACAGCAATGATTATTGTCAAATATATATACTTCACACAGTAGTAACTAGTAGCCATATAATGTGTATACAGAATAGTAACGAAACTATACAATAGAAAATCAAGATTTTTTTTTAAATAAAGCATCGCTAGCTATATTTATATCAAATTTTCATGACAGTTTTTTCTGTAACAAAAGCTAAAAAATATTAGATTTTTGTTTGTTGAAACAAAATTCCTATGCAAGCCATCTTCAATATGTAATTTTTTAAAATCTTATTAGAGCATTAGAGGAGCCATTATTCAAAATGTAAATGTTTTGTCATTTTTGAGTAATAGCGATTAGTATATGGATTTTAAACATAGATAAAAAATGTGTTAAAAATAATTTATTTAAATTGTTCAATATAAATTATTTTACTGTGTATGGTGTATATTAAAAAAAATAAAGCTGAATAATAAGTGGGAGGCAAAGCCTTCACCTGACATTCACTTAACAATTGCCTATCCTTTCCAGAACAAAACTATGCACTGAGATAATACAGACCACCTCATATCAACAATATCAAACATTAAATATAAACTTAATGAAACATACAAATTATCATAAGATAGCCTTAAATAATATAGATGAGACTATACTCAGTCTCAAATAAAAAAAAAACCTTGGATTTTTGCACATGGTAGTGGCAATGGTGAAGCACCTACTTTCAGGAACATTACATTATTATTCTATTAACTGCCTACCTTGCATTTTGCTAAAACTAAATACAGTATAGTAATTTTTTAGCCGTAACGAATTGTCAGAAACAAAAATTGATGAGTATTGCCTAACATAACTAGAAAAAAAATTTAGTCACCCTTTAAAGGATTACTCTAATTTGCAACAGAGTATATATTATAATATATATACATGTATTGAATATTTAAGTTTTTAGTATCAAATTGTAGTCTACTCGTGTACAAACTGAAATTGGCTTAAAATGTTAATATTCAGTAAAATAAATCAATATCAACATAATATTAACAATAACATTATATCATATGTCCTATACCATTCAACAGATGCAATTCTATCTGAATGATTTAATTATCTAATAATAAAATTCTAAGTAATACTAATTTGGTATATAACATTTTTCAACATCTGAGATAATTTAGACTTCATACACAAAAATATTAATCATAATATTTCATATAAAACCTTAAATAATTACATACACATACATAATCATATTATACAATTTATTGGGTTAAGTTATCAATTTTTAAAACAGAAAAACTGCCTGTCTAGTTAAATATAAATAGATATTATTAAATAAAACTTTAAACACAATTTGTAATTTAATTACACCAACAAGACTAATATTTTTCATTAGTTTGTTATTGTTATAATTATTATATATTAAAAAAAAAATTCAGTTAACATGGTTTTATTAAAAAACATTAAGTCTTTTTAAATTCTAAAAATATATAATAGCCTACAAATGTTTGAAATAAATTGTTCAGGATTTTTTTTTGTTAACTAAAAAACAATTTTATACGAACCAAACAATAAAAATAATAACTAATACCTAAAATGATATCCAAAAACACAATGGATAATACATTTTATTACTTTAAAATAACTTTTATTGTAATGGGCGTCAACTCTTGAGAGTAACTACACAAACAGCAGAATAATATTTGGTAATATTATTTGTTTGAAAAAAAAACATGTAATTGGATACACAATTATTTGTAAAATTAAAACAAATCTTAACCTATATACCTTAACTAAAATAAAACTATTCAAAAGTTTAACATTGATTTTAAATCCATAAAAATTAAAACTTCAACTACTCCAGAGCATATTCAAGTTAAGACTTGGATATCAAACATTTTTTTAAACATATTTTTTATTACAGCGTATAACAGAAACATCTCTAATAACCTTTTTAGTTTATTAACTAAACTAATAAGTATTTACTGTAAATAATAATAGTACAAATTATTTTTTGTAAGTGAATAATGGATTACCTTGTTTTCCAGCAGAATATAGCGTCCAAAATTTGGGTTAAATTTTATATCATAATTTGAATGTAAATTAGACAAAATCAATTATTTATATTTATCATACATCACAATAAGAATAAAATCATTATTTGGACGAACCTTGTTTTAATTTAATTGAATTGCTTGAAAAAATGTATCTTTTTAAAGTTCATAAATGAAAGAATAATTAAAAATAAGTTATTGTTATTGACACTAGCAACATTTAAGAAATTTTTATAATTCCAAACGATTGATATATTGCTTAACTATGATACTTGATGACTAGAGATTAGATTAAACTTTAGGCATTTAAGTTTAAAAATCAAACTTGATCTGAACTCAAACAAAAACTTTGAAATTCTTAAATTAATCTAAAGTCTAAAATAGTTCAAATTCCAATGAAATGTACGAACTCCAAAAAAAAAAAATTGAACACGACAAATGTTGCGAACAAGTAATGTTTATTTTAATTTTGTTAATTGTCTATTTTTTATCGATAAAAAGTACAGAATTGAATATTTTAGTTGCATTATTTTTAATTTTATAATATTACTGATTATTAAAATCATATTATTGTCCAAACAGTGATTATTTCTTGTTATGTAATTATTTTAACTTACCATTTAGACAATGGTTCCCAACCTCTTCTAATCTACGTTCCCTATGTAGATTTTAAAATCTCCCCCCCCCCTCATAACCAAATAAATTGAAGAAACTGATTATTTATTTTTTGTATACTTTACAAATAAACTATAAACTATATTATAATAAAATAAAAATAATTTAATTAATACAAATTTTGGCACCATTGACTTACTATACAATAATAGAAAAATCAAAATATTATCTTACATTTATGCAAATATCAAACTATAGATATATTAACCCATCACTATTTCATAACTATTAATACAATATTCAATACTGTTTAATTAAATTAATTTTGAGTATGAATTTTAAACTAAACACTAAAAAATTTAAGTGTCCCTTGTAAAAAAAAAATAAACCCTAAATATCATTCACAAATTACCAGACACTGTAGATTTTTATTTAATAAATGCTCAAAACAAGTTCAATAATACCTCAGATATTTTACCACAAGTATTTAAAGTTATTAATGTATTCAATAAATTACAATGAAAAATAACAAAATATTGTATACTATTTTTAAAGAAACTTGAATATTGAGTTAACTTTTATTATCCGACGGTATGAAAATGTCATATAATATAATTAATATATGATATTTATAGTAAATATTAAATTTACAAAGCATAAATACATAATAAACAATTACATAATTTACTTTGGTAGAGTTAGTAGCTTCATAATATAATATGTTCTTATTATGTACTCAATACACATGTAACTTTTTTGAATACACACCTAATATATAATTGTGATAAAATAACTGTACTCTATCTTATCTTAATAACTGTTTTTGTTGTAACTTAAATATTAATAAATGTACTTACTCATATCCTCCACTGCTACTACGTTCTTGTCTACCACCTTAAAAAAAAAAAGGTAAATAACTATGTTAATAACTATAGAAGTAATGAGATTAATTATATTAATTTAATTAAATGAAAACAAGTGTTGAAAATGAATAATAAATACTTATTAAAAATCAAATTACCTCCAAAACTGCTAGGTCCGCCATATCCACCACTTGATGGAGGACCACCATAACCATTCCCACCTGATCCATTAAATGATCCTTGTTGACTTCCTTGCTGTCTAAAACTTGGTGGTGGTTGTTCATAGGCAGGGTATCCACCACCTATTTTGTAAAAAGATAAGAAAAATAAAATTAATAAATGAAAGTTGAAAAACAATTATAATGGTTATATACAAATAACAGTTTAAAGTAAATTTGTTTTGATTCAAAAATGATAGAAAAAGATCAAAAAATTAGTATAGTATAATATATTTAATTTTAAAAATCACTAAAAATGTATTATAATCTTTTGCACAATTACATGTATATATAATTTAAAATTTGAGTGATATAAAAACTATAAAACACTGTGCAAAATATTATTTTTTAAATTTTTAAAGTTATTGACATTTAATTATAAATGTTATGTTGATCATCAAACCTAGTTTAATTACCTTGACTTGACGCTGTTGGCGGTGGTGGAGGTTGGTTCCATCCACCACTACCTGGGTATCCACTTTGTGGTTGACTTTGTTGTGATTGTGGTGCTCCAGGTTGTTGATAACCCGGTGGGCCTGGAGGAGGGACGCCATACGCTGGATATCCACCATATCCCCCAGCTACACCGCCACCACCTCCGCCGCCACCATACTGACCAGTTGAGTATTCTAAAATACAAATAAAATGAATAACTTTGTGAGCTCACACATTAACTGTCAAAAATCTGAATCAAAGTTAAGTTACACTTGGACAGACCAAAATTGTATCAAATGCCGTTATAAAATTGAAATGAATTGCCACAACCTGACTACAGTAACAATAGTAGGAGAATTAACAGTAGTGTCTGATGATAATTATGTGGTGTGTATCTAAAAAGTTGCTAACGTGCATGCGGATAGAAATATCCAAACAACATGTTTTGTTTTGTTGAATACATAAGCCGTACTAGGTAGGTACCTAATACCCGTCAACCCGCAGAAAACGTCCCCAGAGACAAGTCACCTCCCCCAAAATACATAAACGACCTAACGCATTACGTTTTGTATCGGAAGTGGCTTATCGACGAGTAACAATATTTAACGCATTCGTTCGACATTACGTAAACTAAGCAGTGCGTGTAATCCGCCCGACACGCGGTGAAACGCTCGCGCTCGGTGGACGGAACGCGGCCGTCCTTGTGCGACAGCTGGAATGAGCCGGCCGGCGCTCGTACCGCGGACAACAAACGACCGACCGAAAAACGGGTGTAGGACACAATGGAAAATGCGCGGTTATACTTACGTGGATTTGCCATGTCTTCGTTGTCGATGCGAAAGATTCGATTTTTTCGAGCACTACTACAGTCTTCAATCGCTCGTCGAGTAAGTACGCGATCGGATGTGCGCGCAGCACGGCAGACGAATGTATCTCAAATCGTCGGGCTGACTGTTGGAGCCCCAAGACACGACACACAGCGATGGCAATAGTTGTAAATAATGTAGAATTTCGGAATTTCGTCGCCGGCAGTAAGTCGTGTACGAAACTATGAACTATGAAGTATGAATTCAGAATTGGTGTAGCGGAAGGGGGTGGACACCGGATTTGAGCGTCATAGTACAAAATGGCGTTTGTTTATAGCGTCGTCGGCGCGGGCTTGCGAGACGTCTCGCCCAGGTAGTGCGGGATTTTTCGCGTCTCATATCACGGTCACACTGCAGCAGATAAATATTGCTCATAAAAATCATAAGACGTTATACTAATAGATGGTGCGGTGACAGCAAATTGCATTACAGTGTAGCCATTACAAGTAGCATAAATAATTGTTCACACACATTATTTAACATCAAACTACGTAATGCAAATTTAATAATTGAATGTTCTACATGGCATAATATAAAATATTGTACTCACCTATGAAATAGTTTATCAGAGCTAGGTTTATACAATTTCTTATAAACAACACAATATCTTCTAGTCATTATCATTATTATAATAACTAATGAGTAATAACTAATTAGTTAAATACTCACATTACTGTCAAAGTCAATAATATAACGAAAATGTTAAAAAACCAAAAATGATACAAGTAAACAATTTGGGATTTTAGTCCGTTAACTATGTACTGGCTGGTGCGCCATCGTAGAGTTTACATATGCACATAAAAGCGAACAACACAATTAGCACTACTCACGTTCACCGCAGGAACTACTACCAAGGTCTGTCTATGAGCAAAATGCAAAAATGTAAATGGTAACACATATCTTATACGACTTTAGAGTTTATTCTTTTTATCTTTTACCACAGTGACAAGGCTCAATACACGGGGCACAGTCTATATAATATAAAAATATTTCCTAAATAAAAATATTAACTCAGTCAAAAAGCTTAAAAGTTGTATACAAGGTTCCTAGTATATTGTAACTGCTGTAATTAAAGTTGAGCTTAAATTGATAATTTTTTTTATACACGTTGAAAGTTAAAATTTTGTTAAAACCACGAAAGTTAAAATAAATTTCAATTTTTATAGGTACCTTAAACTTGAAAAATTAATACAAGGTTCCTTTTTTAAATAGATCCTAGTTCTTATTAAAACTCAATAACTTAATAAATTAAATTAATACAAAACTGAATTTTTAACTAGACACTAGAAATATTCAATGGAGGCTAAAAGAATAGTTATTTTATGATGCAACCGCTTCATGTAAAATTGCAGTGGCGTGGTAAAGTGAAATATTTTGTCGAGTAATTAATTTTTTTTTTTTTTTGAATCACCTACCACCCCATGACTTTTGCAGTAACCACTTCCCGTGCACAACAAACACAACAAAAATGTATCACTTTATCTTTTTGCAACGCTGTAAGCCATTAAATGAAGTATTAATTACTTTAGATATATAATTTATAGTTACGCACCTTTATAGTAATGAATATTAAGTTCATGTATTAATATCTGGATATTATATAATATATCCTATAAAATTATCGGGCTAATGTCCTTCAAAATCACAGTTATCACGCTAAGGGCCGGCGTAAGGGCGGTGCAACCAGTGCACCTGCACAGGGCCCCGCGCATGTGAGGCCCCGCGGAAGACGGCTCACTTCAGAAAAACAAAATCATTACTGACCGAATATTATAATTTAAAAAAGATAACATTTTTAATAATAATATTATAGTTGATAGTATTAATATTATTAATATTGCTTAAGCTTGCCATATACGCTACGATTTGCCGGAGAGATAGGACTATGAAGTCACCACACTTTCCAGTCTACAGTCCTCAGCTGAATTTGTTTATATTTTTTTAATCAACTTTATTTTTTAATATATTTTTAATTCACGTAGAATATATCAACCCTAAAAGACGACGCCATAGCTTTGGTACGCTTAGCTCTTGTTCTTCAAAACAAAAAACAAAAAAACACGACAAATGGGTCAAAGATTGACTCTTAAAATAAAAAACTTTCAGCCATTTCAATTTATTAAATTAATTGAGATTTAAACCACTGGATTTCAAAAATTATTTACGAATGGATGAGGATACTTATCGTAAACTACTGTCAATGAATGCTCCTTTAATACAAAAACAAGACACCATAATATGAAATAGTATTTGTCCGCATGAGAGATTAACAGTTACCTTGAGATTCCTCGCAACTGGAAGGAATTACGAGGATTTAAAATACACTTCAGTCATTTCAGCTCAAGCCCTGGGAAAAATTATCCCACAGACCTGTGATGCTTGTACCAAATACTACGAGGGAATATTTAAAGGTAAGTACACACAATATCGTAATAAATATATCTAAATTTTTTTATTTAAATAGTTGACTAGTTTAGTTTTCAAGAGAGTGTATAAAAATAGTTATATAATGAGCAGCATCTTTTGTGCTTGATAGTTTGTTGAGAAGTTGTGTTGCCAACAAAATCATTATCATCATGGTGTGTAAAGTTGTAGATACCGTTTTCTGAATAATTTAAATTTGTACTTAAGTTGGAATTTGTACTAAAATTGGAGTTTGTACTATGACTGCGAGTAAAAGTTAGACAAAAAGTTTTCTGCTGCTATTGTGAATATGTGTTGTAATAACAAACTACCCATTTCAGCCTTAAAAATGATATTATTAATTAACTTTTCAGCAGTAATACGCTGTTTTTTTTTAATTCGTTCAATCTAATTGTAAAACCTTTTGCAATAATGTCATACCGATATTCTTCCATTTTCGAACGTTTAAAATGGTCACGCACCGATAGCAACACCTCGTTACTAACTTCACTTCATTTTTATTTATTTTTTTTTTTTTGTCTTGGGTGGATTAAAGATTGTCGAATTTTGAGTGTCGTTTACTGAGTCGATTGAGAATATTTCTTCTACTTCGTTTTCCTTTGTCTGATTATCTATGTTAATCTGAAATAAAAATGAAATTTTTTAAAAAAAAATTTCAGTTTCCTACATTTGAGGAATAGTGGAAAGAAATTGCACAATTATTCGAGGAACGTTGGAAATTTCTACACTGTATTGGAGCGCTGGACGGAAAGCACATAAAATATTGTTCCACTAGCTGGAAGTGGATCGAACTTTTTCAATTACAAAGGCCACCATAGTATGGTTTTCTTAATTTAGTGAATGCAAAATATTAATTTATGTCGATAAATTTTGGAATAAATGGGAGAATATCTGATAGAGGTGTTTTCAGAATACAACATTTTTCGAAAAACTACTAAATGAAGAATTAAACATTCCTTGCGTAGACAGCATTGGGAGAAGTTCTAAGCAATTTCCTTATGTTTCTGTTTGCGATGATGCATTTCCATTATGAACTGATATGCTTAAACCATTTCGATAATTACATTTGGATTATTGTGAAAAAAAAATATTCAACTATACGTTTAGTCGCGCACGACGCATCGTGGAAAATGCGTTCGGAATATTGGCAAATCGATTCTACACTCAAATTAATATTGAATAAAAAAAAAAATAAAAAAAAAATGTAATGGCAGCATATGCATTATATAACTTTCTCATTGTAAATTCTGCTACTTCATACGTGTCTCAAAAATGTTTTTACCAAGAAAATATAGGGAATTTTAAAGTATATTGAAAAATAAAAAGGTTTAAAACAAAACTGCCCTTCAATAATTATAGACGTAATTTGGTAGGGGATATTGCTAAAAAATCTCTTAGTCCCCTTAAGATATTTATAACAAATAAAAACATATATATTATCATATAATCATTTAACAATATAACTTAGGTAAGTTAACATATCCGATAGCCTTAAAAAATAAACGCCTGGGAATGCATTTTATGTGACAATTAAATTTTATAAAAATATGCAATTGCATTAAAAGATAGTTAAAAAAAAATTATTTAGCTCTAATAAATGAAATTTATACCAATTATTCAATTAAAATGATTTACTAAACTTTAGAGAATCGTAGTTACAATGAACTAGTGAACCAAAATGAATAATTTTTTAAATCAACATTTTTAGAAAAATATATTCTATCGGAATATATTAAAAATATAGTTGTTAGCATTTAAAAAAATAAAGTTTATTTTAGTGCTGGTAGGTAAAACTGCTAGCTTAAAAATTTTTAAATTTATATAAAAAAATTCCCAAATTAAAATAAAAAACCAATTATAACTTTCAATGCGGCACAACACGGATTTAGTTAAAAATTATATATTCTTCTTCTATATTAGAAATAATTTACCGTAATAGAAACCTTTTTATCTTAAACCGTGGGTACCATATGAATTAAAACGTTCAAGTAATCATGCTGGTAAATTATCGTTCGTCGCCAAATTAAATTATTAAATTTGGCGGAAACTATATAAACCCTGTATATTTATGTGTTCCATTACTTACTTTACCTTGGTCTTCCCCATTGGTTCTCTATGTTTTTAGCTTCATAATATCTGAAAAATATTAGGAAAATGTAATAATTACCATAGAAGTGCCATACTTGGGCCAAATTTAAATTTAAATTAATTATATCTTTATATAACAAATTATCATAAAAGGTTAATTTTGTACCAAAGTTTGGTCTTATTTTCTTTATATTAATTAGTATTAAAATACCATTCAAACTCACATACTGATTTTACGTGATTACTCCAAGTTTACCTTTAAAAATGCAAATCTTGGTCCAACTATCTATTTTTCATTAAAAATTAATTTTTCGCTGTAAATATTTAACTCAGCAAAATGTCACTTAAATGTGTCTATTAACTCTTAATAATAATTAATTAATGTAATAAAGATACTTCATAGTATACCGGATGATACTAATAAAGATAGGTACTGATAGATACTGATAAAGAATAAACATAAAAAATTACAAAAAACTTTTAAAAATTGTGTCCATTAAATAAAGCTATTATAATTGTGATAAGTTTTAAACAAATAGTATTCAGCTATGGTTAAATTGGATGTAAAAGAAAAAAATTTAATTTTATAATTTGAATATTTAATTTATTCGTTTATTAAGTTTTGAACCCTTTTGTAAAATCTCAAGTGGTAATATACTAAAAAATACTCAAATTTGTTTCATTAAATTAAAAACCTATAATCATTGTAATTTATGAAATATATAAATTATAGTGTTAGAATAATATATAATATATCTAGCATAACCAACATTGTGTTATGATAAACCTCATAAGGATTAACAACCTGAAAAAATATTTAATTCAACCAAAAACTTTTTATTTATAAATTTGAATAATTTAAATGAAGAATTGTATTTTTCATTTTCTATAATAGCATATATTGCTTTTTAATTTTTTTTCCGAATATGTTAAGTCTCCGATTATATGAAGGTAGTTCTGGCCATAATAATCAATGTACAAATGATAGTTTTCAACTCAATAGTTAACATATTCTTTGGCGAATAACTTTTTCTCCATATAACAGAAATCTTAAAAGGAGCATTAGTATTATCAAGTTTTTTTAGCAAACAATTAACAAATGAAAAAAAATGTTTAATATTACATATTATCAAATATTCTTAATTGTTAAATTCAATAAAATTTCTCCAGATCATACTTTAATAAGTCCATATAAAAATTTAATTAAGTTATAATGTTGCTCAAAATTTCTAAATTTCCATTAGTATTTTTACTAAAAGTATATGAAACTAAAAGAAAAATCATTTATAATACTACTACATAAGAGTTGTTTTGATTTTAAGAGTACGTTTCATCTGATTATTTTGCTGTCTCCAAGAGTTCAAGTTTGTTTTACAAGTGCAAAACATAACAAATTTACGTTCGGCGGTTATTCTTTAACAGTTGATTTTAACTAGTTCTGAATAAGGAAATACCTATCATATTTTGTGGTTTATGGGATGATCCAAAAATAACCAAACGTGCCCAATAGAGTATAAAAAATTCAATCATAAACATAAATAATAATAATAGACTCAACGAAGCTTAATGAGATTTACTGAAGCCCTAAGCACTTGTGACTTTAAGACGAAGACAACAGATGAATAAATCATAAGTAGATACATAATAATTTAAAAAATTACATATAATCATACCTTCAAGTTGTACTTAACTTTAGGTACGGTTTCATATACTCTATTCAGGATAAGAATACACAAAATTCGAGCATGAATACATATTATTGAGCCGCTAAAAGTTATCTTTGGTAAGGTTAGTAAATACTATATATAAATATAATATAGTATTTGCTCATAATATAACCTATTATCATAAAAAAAAGATGACTGCAAGCGGCCCAGTTAACAGTATTCATGCGTGAATTTGGGCATTCTTATTCTGAATAGAGTATATTAGACGCAATTGATCGCCGCATCCGACCGCAGCGATGAGCTGTGACGACTGCTCTGCTAGGGACAGCCCCATACGACAACCGACAATCGTGCTGGTCCGTGAGCAGTTGTGCGGCTCGACGCTGTGGCGCAGCGATCAATAGTGTCGAAGAGACCGTGCCCGGCTATCAACTATAATTCGATTTCATAAGAAGACACAAAATTCAAGAGATCGGCAATGTCAACTCAGGACTCTTTTTATCTGAGAGACTATAGATGTAAGGTTAATGTCAAACCTATAAAAGCTACGTAGAAACTTTATTGTGATGGTAGTGGAATATCATCACTGGTCGTGAGCTTTACAATGATCTTTTCTTACCGAGGTATTCGATATTGTAAACATAATAATAAAATAAAATATTTAAATATTACCGAGGGAATATCAGACGTGTTATAGTCAGGTGGCATTGCGAAGGGAGTAATCTTTGGGTGGGTGCCTCCGAGTAATTATTGATTTTCTGGGTGGTTGAATGAGTATTAATTAATATTGACTAATATAATTCTGGTTTGAGTTGGTGGGTGTGATATTAGACTTATCTCTGAACAATATTAAGTTGGCCAAGCCTTCGAACCTAATAATCATAATTTTAAACACTGTTTAATAGCCGAGATATCGTTTACCAGGATAATAATAAAAAAACTTAAAACAGTCTATTCTTAATTTTTGGGTACAAGAGACAGATTAAATTTATATTTAGTTCCTCACTTTTAATTATACCTTTTCAATTCTTTTTTTTTGTATTTTAAAATTAATATGTCTGCGGGAGCTCATATCCCTCTTCAATTTTTTTTCATTTAATAAACTTTTGTAATTTTTTTTATACCTAAAACGCATTTGCCTCCAGGCGTCTGTGTTTTTATTGCAATTTTTTCATTATTTTAACTTAAGATAGTAGAATATAAAGGGGGCTTCTGTGCCCCCCGCAAATCCAGGCGATCCAGGCACCCTTCCTGCCCATCGCGCACATGCACGTCATTCCCCCCGCCCGTACCACCTCACCCACCTCTTATCCGTACACCGCCACTCTCCTCCTATACATATCACCCCTCCACACAACTATGCTTATCACTAGGGATGAGAAGTTATAGGATTTGCATATTTTTTTCTGTATCTTCTATTTATAGCTAGGTGAGCTAAAAATCTGTTTTATAACCTAATGAATCGAAATTTGGTATTTAAATTTTGCATATTTTTGCATATATTGGTAGTTTTCTTAAAAGTTGCATATTCATGTTTTTTTGTGCATAAAAATACATATTTAGTAAAATTATGTGGAATTTAATACAACTGACATGAAAAATTTATTATTTTATAGAATTGTATGTGTTCGTAGTCTACAATAATCAATAAAATAAAAATGCAGATAACAAATTTGAAAATTGTAGAATTGTAACATTTAATAGTAGGTAGGTATATAAAAGTAAATCTAGGATTAGTATCTTATCTAATCGTTTATTACTCAATTAGTCTGACTAGTGACAACCGTTGTATAATCTAATCGTTTATAGATATATCAATATAATATGTGAGTGTTTGACGTCTTTACGTTATTTTAATTCAATTAGTCTAGTGACAACCGTTGTTGTACAATCGTATGTTCGTTCGTGTGTTTGTTTGTTTAGAAACATAATTTAAAATGCCGAAAGTGAATGGAATAAAGAAATACATTACAGAATTTGGTGAACAAGTTTTTTCTACAGATGGTGACATTTTATTTTGTAAAATTTGCTCTGTTAAAGTTAACTCTGACAAAAGATTTACCGTTACGCAGCATTTAAAAACATCCAAACATGAGCGAATGCTGAACCGTAAACA
>JACXSJ010002986.1:0-32401 GCA_014851325.1 Pentalonia nigronervosa
TATAATTCATGGCTAAATGTTCCACACTATTTACCGGGTAATTACCACGTTTTATTGGATGCACGGTGCATAACGATTCCATGACAATTCAATGGTAATTATATGACCATTTACGTTATGTCACGTATACCCACGCGCTACACAACGAATACAATGTGTACACTCGGCCATGTATATATCCCCTTACCCGCCCCTCGAAATATAATAACCGTTTTTGCTTAAGCCAATTTAATAAATAGGTGTATGATTAATTTCGATTTTTTTCCACTATGACACAGTTATTAGCAGCCGACATTGTACCTACCAACTGTTGATGATAAATAGCATTCCCATCACGGATATATGGTTGAAAATAGATTTGGATTTTATCTGACTCCGTTAATCGTAATACAATATTATTAAATTTTTTTTATTTCTTAAATAGTGACTTAAACATGCTAAGCGATCATTTCATAATTACAAAATATTAACAATTACATAAACACGTTTATAAATCAAGTGAGTGAAGTGAGAAAGTTCAATATTTCCATTTATTTAATAAAAAATGTATTATTTACTAATAATCTATTAAATAGTGATAAAAATAACAACGTAATAAAATAATAATATTATAATTTAAAATAAAGCAGGATAGTAGATGAAAATAAAAATAAATATAATGGACATTTTTATTCAGATAGGAAACCAGCCTTGGTAATACATTTAATTAAAAAGGAGATAACTGCAGAAGCGTAGATATTTTATTATTATTGGAAATATTTACAATCGATATACAAACAGTGCATAATAAGTAAATTTTAGAATAATTGCAAAAATATAAATAAAAAGTTGAACACTCAAGAGGGGAAAATCATTCACAACATCACTTAAATTTATATTTAATTAATTTGATCTTTTTTTATGGTGCAGGATGAGTTTCTGTAATTAATTAAATGTAAATTTTTATGTCATTAAGTAAATATTTAGGTTAATTTTGTTTTGAGCAATACTTTTGCGTTTAATAATAATATTGATAAAAGATACTTGGTCTTATTTCAGCTGGATGACATTTTTTTTAATTAATATTTTATCAATGACAGTCTATTATCAAAAGTGAGATAAGTCCGTTGATATTTAAGGTTTAAAATTCGTTTATTGGTTGAGTCCTGAGTGTTTATGTTTGATTTAGAAGCTTTTGAATTATTTTCGTGTCAGAAATATTGTAGGTACTTAGTTTAAATTTAAGGTGCTGTCAGAATATTAGTTTTACATAATATTGCTATCGATATTTAAATGTTCTTGTTTAGTAACTGTGTTTCTACGTTGAGATGATCATTGGTTACGAATAACTGGTTATTGTAATTGTTTTAAAACTACGCATGCGTAGAAAATTAAGGGGTGATTGACGATGTAGATGGCATATTTGGCAGGAATATTACTTATTTTGGTGCAGGTTACAGATTTATAGTGTTCGCCACTTCAAATACATCTGGAATGATTGTTTTAATAAAATCCAATGTTACCGTAGCTTTAATATTTAAGCATTGTAGTATATGTTTGCCACATCTAAAAGATTTAACTTTTAATTTAGTAAAACATAAAGAGTTTAATTCAAAAATATCTTTGTTGATTAATGAAGGTTGAAGATCTACAAAAAAAAAATATTAGTAGAGGTCTTTTTGAGAGATTTTGTTCAACGTTTGTAATATTTCTTGCCATGGACTTGTTTTATAAGTTTCTCTTTTATGAATTCTGTTGATGTGATGATGGTTAATGTAAGTTTTTGATAACCACTCAGTATTGTTTATCTCTTTTTGTGCGAAATATAAAGAAATCAACTTTTGGTTCATTAAGAACATTTGATAATAGATCTACACGAGTTTGACGAACATGTACTTAGTAGTTTTTGTATATCAGTTGAACTTTTGTTTATGTATTCAATGGATGATTCGATTATCTTTTTTTCATAAAATTGTTGATAATTTTGAATTTTTATTTTGATAAATATTCGAGAAGGTTTATAAACAGTTATTTATTCAGTATTAGTTTCCATTTCGATATAAACATTTTAGGATAAACAAGAAAAACGATTTGGGTAGGCGTTTTTATACGGTTTTGATTTTTGAGATACAACAGATAACGTATTTAATCTTTTATGTTCTTTGTATAAGCCAACCTCATTGTAATTTTTATCGAACATATAGTCTATATCAGAGTCATTCAAAAGGCTTCTAGTAATTAGTTTTTTTTTTAGGGATGTTTAGTTGAAAATTTTAATTTAGAATATTTTATTTATTTATTTATTTTTACTTCAATGCGGGCTGCGGCCCAAAGCACCGATAACAATTTAACATAATTAGATATATATTTCAAAAGTTAAATATGTTACCATATTATGATATTGATTAGTTGAAAGGGGTTGACTCCAAGGGGAATAAAAAAGTTTGTTAAAAAAGACACAACATTTTTGAGAAATACCAAAAAATAACGTAGAGCAACGGATATGAATACACACGCATAACAAGTGCGTGGTGACAACTGACAACGAGGTAGGGGTGAATCATAAATAAATTAAATTTTTTTTTTATATATTATAATAGATATTTTTGTACTTGAGAGTTTTAAATATTGTTTTAACATTTAACACTTTGTTATTTAGGATTATGTAAAATACATAATATTTTCTTGAAGGTATATTAAATATGTATAGTAATAAAATATCGTTTTAAAGTTGTATGTTAAATTTTTACATTGTTTAAATCATCGTAAGGAAAAAACAAGTTTGTGACTTGGCGCGGCGCGTTGGCTGCTACTGCGTTCTGCGACTGAGAGTAAGCAACGCCCGCTACTACTAGTTCCTGGATGGTTGACCATCCGGGTTTTGTAGTACTAAAAACCTTGCCGCACATGCACACATGTGTTAAAAACCCTACAGTACCCTTTCCCACAGTACCACATGCTAATGGCCTTAATCTTAAAAAAAAAACAAGTTTCAAATAATTTCTTATAGCTACCTACCACAAATTTTTATAAACCATTGATACATTTAATTTTTAAAAATAATTATTTTTGACCGATGATGTTACAGATTATATGTACTTTTACTAAATAATACAAAACTTTGGTACAATTATAGCACAGAATAAGCAGAAAATAAACTTATTGTGTATTTACTACTCCTACTTGCTATACCTACTGTCAAATCAGTGTAACCCTTATAAAAATAATTCCCAGTATTCTATTTTCCTGGTGACCTAAACTAAAATAAAATTATATATGTACAGTAAAATCATAGAGTATATTAAAATGAGTAAAATTAAATTTGATAGCAAAAGAAATATTTCGATTATTGTAAATTTGGGGAAACACTAGTTGCCGATTTAGCCGTTTTTTAATTTTTCAATTATGTTTCTCTTAGTTATTTTATGATTACACCTTAAATTAATTATATCCAAGTGTATTGTTTTTTTTTTTTGTTTTAAAATATTAATGAGTGTAAAAATTTATTTACTTTAAATGACTGTATAATAAATAATAATTATAACAAACCGATTCAGGTGATCTTTGAAATAAATAAAAGACGAGATTTGTCGTAAAAACGCTGTCCTTAACTTTTGAAAATAAAAAAATAAATAAATAGTCGAATGCCCTTTTCGACTAAGTATGACATTTATTTTATTGCATTTAAAATCCATTTCTGTCTGGAGTACCACTACAGAACGAACGAAAGGTCATAAAAATTCGATGAGAAGCCCCTGAAAAACTGTTCTATTTTTTTTTTTTTACAGACCCCAAGAGACAACACACACGTATTATGTCCATTTGACACATTTGAATTTTTTTCTTCCGTTTTCGTGTTATTTTGTTTTTACTTGTAACACGGCGAATGCGGTGTGAAAACGGATTTCCAGCATGAATACAAATAGCTAGGTATCGCCATTGTTGTTTCATTCGATAGTTAGCGTTATAGGAAAATTATTCACGTGCTCAACGGCAATATACATATACGCTCGGTACGTTATTATTTTACTAGTCGCTTGGTCCCTCACACAAATAATAATAGGGTTACTCGATATTCTTAATAAAAGAGGAAAAAAACATACTAAGCATTTGACGTTATTGCATACAATTTACCGTACGCAAACAAAGTTGATGTACTTATAGGTGGAAAACTTTTTTTCCCCCTATATAATGAATACATTAAACCGTATGCCGATGGAGTATAAAAAAATATATATATATATATACTATATCATATTATATACATTTAAGTATATAAATAAATACATAACAGCGAGAACGTCTAAAAATGAATATTATTGACGTGTAACTACAAAACTTGTGCAAGTTTTTGGTTTTACTATTATTAATAAAAATCGGGCACACGCGAATGCGCTACACAGTTGACTACCGTGTGGTTAATTTAAAATTAAATAGATGTCACGAATATTCGAACGGCTAAATAATACTAAACCATTAAAAAATATTAAAGTATAATATAGTTCACATATTATCACGTTTGCTGTATAGGTACCCGCAAACTGGATATACACTCGCGGCGGCGTTTTTAATATTTTCCAAAAGGAGGTGCCTAACGCAAAGTTCGGGCGAACTACTTGTAAATTTCCAAACGTTAATAAGGTTTAATTAATAACTCCGCCACTATGATAATAGTCGATTCGTACAATGGAATAACGTCCTCTCGCGTAACGTTTTACCTAATAATTATCACAGCGCGCAGCACTACCGATGGGAGAACGGTTAGGTTTTTTAACGTATTCTCGATAAGCATAATATAAATCATTTCGATGAGAGTAAAAAAACGCATCTCGTCGTCGTCGTCATGTACGGTCATAAAATAAAACGCGCTGGGCACCCGCTGGTCTTGCGGGGAGGAGGCGCACACGGCCAACGACACGGGACACGGATTGATGTTCCTCGTAAAATTGCCTTCTATTTTCCCGTTTCGAGAGAGATTTGATAAAGGCGACCCGAAAACAACGCAAGCGGCGTAGAGAAACAGCAAAAGGAAATCATAAATAAATAATGAATAAATACGTAATAGAAATACTATAATATATTGACGACAACGCGTATTATTTTTGTGCGCGGAGTAGACACAAGTCCCCTTCGGCCGTGTACACCAGCTATACATTTCTTTTTTTACCGACGTTTAAATATTTAATCCCGATACGACGACATCCGATATGCCTGCCTACCTATCTCTACACGAAATGGCGAAAACGATAAACTAAAGGCACATTTTGTATTGCGATAGGTCACGACGATCGACGTACGCCTATTATTGTGTTGCGTTGTGACGGTGACGACAGACTTGCGACGTTTTCTTAAAGTGTAAGCCACGACAATAATTATTGTCGATCTCCATGATATTAATATATAATTATGATTAAATGGAAAACGTAAATTTAGAGCTTGGAAGTTCATGTGTATTTGCATGTTTTTACAGAATGGATCAAACACTGCTAGGTCAGTTACAAATTTAATTTACATCTACATAAAGACGAATCCAAAATTTTGTTTTGTATATTTTTGTAAATTTTGAGATTTTTTTTATTTATATGCTTTTTTTTTCAAACATTTTGTTTTTACTCTGTATATTATAGTCTAATATACAATGTAATGCGATCGTCAAAAAAAAATTATTTTTAAAAGACATTTCGATGACAAAAAATAAATATATATATTGATTAATAAACAAAATATAAAATTTATATATTATAGTATTGTGTCTAGTGGTAGCCCGATAACGAGTAAATAGACCAACATGTTTTGACCAATTAATAATATGTTTGATTTTTTAATATATTTTAAATACACACCAATTTATAAGTTGACGTGGAATAGAGGTTTTCGGTGTACAAAAACATGTTGGCGCAATAAAAACGCAAAACATTTTAGAGCAAGTTTCAGTGTTTTTAAGCGCAATAATTGCATTCATATTTCGTTAGTTTTCGGTGTATATATGTTTCCGGCCCTTCGGATAACAATGTAATCCGTCTCCTGGATATCATTAGTTTCGTGTTATTTGTTTGAACTTAACTCCGAAACGGTACAACGATTTACACCGAGTGCATAAAACTGTTACTGAACCCATTTATTTCCTGTTCGGACTTAAAAATGGGATTCTGCATATTATCGTTCCACATAGTCTTAACAATGCACCAGTACAATATTAAGGAAGGAAATTACACTAATTAATATTTTTTAAGCGCACGAACGATTTTACACGCAGAAAAATAATATTATTATTACTGTCTATAGTTTGTTCTCTGTATACACGTCGTCGCTGAAAATATGCCAAATTATTATACGATATATTATATATTATATACACCTAGCATAAAATGGGTTAATTTTGGATATTGTAAAACACCGTGGTATATGGCCGTAAGTACACTGCGCTTACTGTGTAAACTCGAAACATTTAATCTCATATTACGTGCGAGCGGATATCGTCGAAACAAAATCAAATTATTGAACATCGTATACGATATAATATTATTACTATTATTATTATGTGAGTACCCGGTACATATACACAACTACAGTGCAAAGTGTAGGTACACTATACATTATACAAACAAATGATATATATATATATATTGCATAATATTTGTATATATGTTATGATGTACACAATGGTTAAAAAGGTCCTAAATCTATAGAATTTCCATAAATAAAAAAATATACAGGATGATTCAAAATGTATGTTAAAGCCATTTTATCACATAAATATTCAAAATACAGAAAAATGTGTGACACGAAAGTTTTCTGATTTAGAAACATCTAAAATGATTTGTACGTTTTATAATTTTTTTACAATATATCAGGGGGGGGGGTTGGAGAGTCGACTTTAGAAACTCAAATGGGAACCTATACTTTTTTTACAAACATAACATGAAGTCATTTGTTAATACACTAAGTGCTTGAATGACAACATTAATTAACGTAAAACTCTGTGTTTGAGAGATATTAAGAGTTTTTATAGATTTCTAATGTTGACCGCCCAAAAATATCGTAAAAAATTATAAAACGTACAAATCATTTTAGACGTTCCTAAATCCAAAAACTTTCGCATCATTCATTTTTCTCTATTTCAAATCGACAAAGTGGCGCCGTAACTTACATTTTGAATCACCCTCTATACGCGTTTGTCTTTGGACACGCCTAAACAAAATTATGATTGGAGTGCCGTCAAAAAACGAACGCGCGTATGCGAATAATAATAATATGCACGCATATATAAATATTACAACGCGCTGCGCACTGGTCGTGTTATTATTATTATTATTATTATTATTATTATTCCCTGAATGAAAAGTCCCCCTCTTATAATATACCGAGTGCCCTTCAGTACTCGCGGTGTAATTCGTATAATTATTATTATCCACTAATGATGTTGGGGTTGCACTATTATTCGCGTGGCAGCGGTGGTCATTGTACCGCACAATATACTGATCGAATGAAACGGGGACAGACGACAGTTGTTGGTTAACAACATAATATTATTTTCATCGAGAAAAAATAAAATTAATAGTTAAATGTCTTTTGATGAGACGGACACATCCGGGTTTGCGGTCAAACGAAAACGGCGAAAATAAATTATGCGCGTGCATTATTATACACGACCACCGCCCCGACACCTAATGCCAAATAACAAGTAAAGAAGTATATTATTATTCTTTAAATATTGTGAAACGTAAATTATTTGTATTCGATTGCGTTGCAAACGGAAAAAAAATAACGTAATTATTAAATTATAAAAATGCCGCTTCAATTTTTTTCAACACTGGGTTTGACGGTTTAATACAATGTTACATTCGTTTTGACGACTTAAGGGTTTATTTAAGAATTAGAAAACCAAATACTTTATATATATATATATATATATTATTGTACACCGTATAGACGTAGTCGAGTATATTATTTTCTTTAAAATTAATCTTGCTTTTCATGTCACTTGAATCAATAAAAACAACACTATTGTACATAATATAATATAATATAATATATCTCCCACTAATCCATTTGTCAAAACGTATATAATAATGACATACTAGATATCAAATATTCAAATACACCGCTGTACATAATAAATGAAAAAATAAATAAAAACTAATGCCGCCATAAAAAATAAATAATAATATTAAGGTGGATTTATTTTACAATGATTTACATTATTTTTATAAGTAGACTTAAGGTTCAACGTTAAGATGGTTTTAAAAACCAAAAAATTATGTTCGAAAAATGAAAATATTGGTAATTATTTGTTGAGCGCCTACAATACCTAATTACGACAAAATAACCAATCTTAACATAATACGGTTTATGTTGTACAATATTACACGTTTAATCCCTTTTATAGATATAATATACATTATCACTAAGGTTCGGATTTATATGTATTTGTGATATCAAAATATATACATAATTATATGCTAAAAAATTCAAAATATATATTTTACTAATATGATTTATTTATTAATATTTAATTATATAATATATCCACATGAGTTCCGAATGAAACAAATTATATTTTAAATAATAAAATTATTTAAAAAAAAGGTATTAAAAATTATAAATTAAAAGTAACAAAAGCTAAAAAAATAATTATTAATTATCTTGATTACAATTTGTGATAACATGCATTTTTAAATTTTCAAATTCAAAGAATCTTCGATCTGGTCGTAAAACTGCCTTATACCAACAAATTATCTTTCGACTTCGACTGATGTTATTGAACAGTATTGCATTTTAACTGTGTCTGAAGGAATAAGTTCTACATCCAATGAAACTTTAAAAGAAGGCCGTGAAAATACTTTTGATAGCTTTCATTTGTGCAAGACAAGAATTTTTTTAAAGAATATATTTTACTTTGGTATTTATAATTTTGTCAATTTTTCCTTGTACTTTTTCAAGTTTTTTTACTGTTTCCTCTACAATATTCAAACTTTCAACTAAAGATAAGTCACAAATTTCTAATTTTGTAATGACATCCACAAAAAAAAAAAAAATTACAAAAATGTATACTAATTCGTTTTTCAAATCATTATTATTTAAAAGAATTTCAGCTTTTTCTATAAACATTGAAGTAGTTGGATCGAGTTTAGTAACAACGTTTTTGATTTCTTGAAAGTTATTAATAATAATTAACGACATTTAACCAAGTTGCCCGTCTGGTCACAATTGGTTGTGTAGGAAAGCTTAAATTCGGGTACATATTTTTAAATATTTCGATACGACTAGCTTTTAAAAATATCTTTTTGACTGTAGATATTAATTTGTCTATTTTTGTAAATTTTGATTGTATGGTTTCTGCTATTCGGTAAAATGCGTATGCTAAACACGTTAAATGGATTATTTTGAGAAAAAAAGCATTTAATGCTTTACCGACTTTTACCATGTAAGGCGCGACATCAGATATAAATAATAATACATTATCATTCAAACTGCATCAGGCCATAATAAACTCATAAAATTATTAAAAAATCGTGCAATAGATTGGTGTTCAAAATTTAACAAAAAAAGTTTAGATTTATTATCATCTAATTTGCCAATAATGATATTTGCAATAAATCTACCATCTACATCGATTGTGTCACCAATCGATACCTATATGGGTCCATCATCGATTGTGTTTCTAATAGATATAAAGAGTTTCATGGTAGATTGGTTGAATATAATTTTTTCTTAATGTGCTTTCATCAGAAACTAATTGTGCTGTATATTTTTTCCAAAAATGATTTTAAATTAGAATTTTAAAGTTTTGCTTGCGGAATATCAGCCTTAATAAAATCTCAACATAAATGGCTGTTAAAATTGAGGAAGACGTGGATAAAAAAAATTTTGTTCGAATTTCATTTTTTTATTTTTATTTTCTTTGTACTTATTAGTTTGTAAATGTTGTGTTACCTGAAACCATCGTTCAATCGCTATGAATTTTTCACAAACAGAACAGTATAACATTTTACCGTCACTTTGTAAATGTTCATCCGGAAATTCAGAAACATATTTTGCAGCTTTGGATGTATTAAATGGTCATACTTTTAGCATGGTTTATAATAAACAAATACATACACGAAACGTTTGTTAGCGTAGGTATACTGACTCGCAATTTATACTTCGAACAATCAATCGTTTATCGATGTCATAAAACTCAAACCCATGGACCATAATATAAATAAGGTTAGATAAAGGGGATAATCGTATACTTACAAATTGTCTAAATATGTAGGAAAAAATGGAATTATTGGGAAATATTTAAAATCGAATATAGTTCATTTTATTGAAAATTACTGGAAACAAATTCATCATCATATCACAGTAAAAATATGTATTTACATATAAATTCGAGCCCTAATTATCATATTTATTTCATGTCCTTTGGAATAAATTATGTATAACTAGAGAAATATATTTCGCATTACTTGAAAACCAACATATAATATTAATAAATTATTAAATGAACAAAAAACATGTTAAAACGATTTGCATAGAATTTAATATTCGTAAATTGCATAATATCATACATGCCACAATAAATCAATGTAGAAAATAATGCATTACGCTGATTCATTTTTTTTTTTTAATTAATAAATTCATCAGAAATTAATTTGCATTTATAATATTAACGATTACATATTATTATGTGAACAATTAAAAATGTAAAATATAAACACATTTTATTTTATATTTTAATCTATAAAAATATTTTTAATCTTATCAATAATAATATATTTTATAGAATAATATTAATCTAAGCTAAGGTAATAGCTGTAATTTCAAATCCATTAAGTATTCAAGTGTATAAAAAAAATAATAATATGAAGAATAATTGTTTTTTACATTATCTAATTAAAATAATATTTATTAATGAAATTCAATCATTTTTAAGTTCAAAATTTGTAAATTTTCTAAAAGCAGTTTGTAAAATAGTGCTGTAAAATTAGACAATGCTTCATATATTACAAATCTAAAGTTCATTCCAGATCACTACAAACGAACACTCATATCATAATGTTGACAAAGCAATGATCATTATTTATTAAAATTCTCTCGTTTGAATAATAATATTATAATGTCTATTAAGATATCTAATAGTAATAATTATCATTTTTGAAGTTGATTAATAACACACACTGTTTATCTAAAAAAGTTGATATAATAATTAAAGTATAGTAGGTATTCCTATTTTATTAGTACGAAATAATATCATTAGTTAACTTGTCATATAATATATATTATACAAATTAAAGTCAAAATTTAAATTTAAAATTTTTTTTTCGTTACTTTCCTAACAATTTTAGTACAAAATCCATTAATTTAAAATTTATTTTCCGTTGATACTTCCTATATTTCTATTTGAACGTTTTAACCTAACCAGTATTATAATGGTAAGTACATAATAAAATGTTTCCGTAATTCACATGCAAGTATATAAAAATATTATTTAATTTACAAAAGAATAATAAATTATTAAAAAACAAGTGTACGCTTTACAAATTTTTATTTTTCAAGCTAAAAATTAAATCAATTTTCAGAATTTTAATCATCATTTTGTATTTTCATATTTAATATTATTTTTGTATAAACAATTAATATACGATAATAATTAAATTAAATTATCAATTTTATGTAATTATAAAACAAATATTAAATTAATTGAAAACAGTATTTTTAAGTGAATATAATTACTAATTAATTAGTAACGCGTATTTTTGTTTATTTTGTTCAAACTAAATAATATTTTTATCGATAATAGGGACAGTCAGGTCAGTCTATCAGAGCCAGTTAAAATATAAAATATTCAATAATTAATGTTAAAAAAAAATCAAAATTTCATTTTTTATTCTATTAATTACTATATAAATAGTTGTAGAAGATTGATCATTTTGCTCATTGTACTAAAATAGTTTTTTTCGAAATGAAGTATATCTATAATGATTTTAAACAAATAATGAAACTTCAATGTTTTATATTTAATTCATTTATGAAACATGCATCTCAATAAAACTTTTAAAATACAAAATGTCGTATTTTTTTTTTTTGGTGAAACACCAAGGTTGAAATAAGGGTTTTTAATATAAAAAACTGTTTACCAACATAAATGTTTAAAAAACCTCATATTTAAAAAAAAAATGTCACTTCATTAAACGTTTGTGGTTTTTCATTACGGTGTTTAAATTTTTCAAACGCATTGTAGTTGTATTCCTGTAGCGAGAAACTATGCAAATTATAACAGCCGGACACGCATCTCGTTGGATTTTTAAAACCTACCCTCTTAATAGTTTACGCCGACTGCAGCCATCGACGTTCAAAAGGCATTCTTCGCGGCGTGAAGAGTGGTGGGGAAGAGGAACCGACCAGTTTATAGTGTGGCGATCGTGTGAAAAAGTTTCTATACGACCGAATCGCTTGTGTCGGTAAACTCGTAGAATAGAGAAAAAACTCATTTATAAGTTTTTATATACGCATAAACTTTTATAAAGATTGTGTTTTTTCTTCCGATTTGTTAGCGTATGTACATAATATATTGTTATATCGACTATGTGTGTGTGTGTGTGTGTGTGTGTGTGTGTGTCATTAACTACCGTATGCGTAAAAATACTCTTACTGCAATAACAGTATAATACAATAGGTGCACGGAAGTAGTGTTTATATATTATATTATGGAGTTTGTGCGATTCGAGCAACGTCGCCAGACACGGACTCCGCGCAGACCGGTGACAAGTCTTTCGAGCATCGTCGTGTCCACACGTCGCATTATAATATTGTGGACGCGGCCGATCGCGGATCCTGCACCGGATGTGACCGGAAATCAGCGTTTACTGACCTGTCTCAGAGTCCGGAGCAGTGCGGTGCGGACGTCATGACGGCGGCGTGCTGCAGATATCCGCGGGTTCCGCGGTGGAAAAAACACAAAACCACACTCACGCTCGCGAAACGATTTCGGTTTTTCCGGGAAAAAAAAAAAAAAAAAAAAAAACCAAAAAAAAAAAAAAAAAAAAAAAAAAAGCACACCCAACGAAAACGAGCAGACGTTTTACGCGCGCGGCGCGGACGCGACGACACGGCGGTAGGACAATATTATAAAATAATTATAATAAATATAATTGTAACACCGTAGGGCACGCGACGATCTAGACGGCGGACGAAAAACGCGAGCGGACAGACGTGCGAGACCGGCGCTCGCGTTCGACGACGAGATAGGAAGTGATTCGGCAGGGAGCTTTTTTCCGCCCGGCCCGCACCGCCACGGTGGTGGAATCGCGTAGACCGAGTTTTACGCAACCGGCGGCGCAGCGTAGCGGACTTTTCCGGAACCGAGACGACCGCCCGCGCGGTGTCCGGCCGCGGTGTACCTCGCGCGCCTCTTCGGCCGGTGAAAATTACAGTTTATATATTATTTATTACCGTTGTCCATATATCGTAATCGCCAAATCGATTCCATAATCTCCCTCCCCACCCCCACCATCGACATCACCCCAGCATCGATCACGTGACGTCTTCGGCGTTATGATGATTTAGAGATACGAAAAGAGATCCGTCGTCGTGTCGCGGACTGTTTTAACATTTCGCCCGTTGCATTGCCCACAGTAGGTACGGTTTTTATAAAAAGTAAAATGTTTTTATTTTTTTTTTTTTTTTTTGTTTTCACGTTTTTTGTACTCAGATTTACGTCTCGAGAAGTAGAACTATACGGTCCTGAGATGCGCATGGCTATAAAATATGTTTGCATCATCGCTACTTCCGATCGTCCAAAATTATTCAAATGCTTAAATAGATAATAAAATATCGGTTTATTAATATCCATGTGTATGCACATTTTCATTCTAGGTAAATATTCCGTTTTTCATAGAAATATAATTCAAAACACTTCAACAAACAATACTCTTAAAGGACTACACAACTGAAAAAAAAAATTTTTTTTTTTATATTTTTGTGGAATATAATAAAATAAAATAAAATACTATTGGCACCACTAAAAATTGTTAGCGTCCAATATTTAGCAAGTTATGGGTATTTGAAAAATGCGCGTGACGTCATAATTTCGTCGCCGCCGTTTACTCTGTACACGCTTTTAAGGGAATATTACAAGTCTCGCTGTTTAAACGCATATAACTCGGCTAATAATAAATTTATTGATTTAGACCCTGTTAATAATTTGAAGCTTTAGAACTAAATGTTTAATTTAATATTATTTTATTGTAAAATTATTAAACGGTTTATTTATAAACGAATGATAAACTTTCTTAGCAATATTTTTGTATTATTAGATTTGTTCATTTCTTTACTTATGTACGCCGTTCGTATTCAATATATGAATAATATTATTGTGGTGGTTTATTAGTGTGTATATATGTAAAATAAAATATCTTTGAAAATTATTTTTAGACGAATGATTAGTTAATAACATTACTTTATGTGTATTGTATTTACATCGGTAGGTATTATTATTATTAGCTATCAGTAGGACAAGCAGTCGCTTGTCAGTCGCCAGTCGTCACAAGCACAAGCACAGTACACGCATACAACCTGTATATTTTTTTACTCTAGGTAATATTATTAAAGTTTTGTTAGTGCTATCAAACTAATTTGTGACATGGCATTACAACCATATAGTTTTGAGCCAACAATCAACGACATTGACAATAATTTCAATCCGATGCATTTCGCTAACGAAATGTTAAATACAAAATTGTGTATTGAAAACAGATCTATAAAACCAGTGAACGAATGGTGTTTATGTGAGAGTGTTTAAATTTAAGTACTGATCGCGAGTACGTTTGTTGTATTGAATTTGAAAATTACAAAAACTTTGTCTAGATAAAAAATGCATTATATTAAATAAATCATTTTCTAAAATTATATTAGGTGAAGAAATTTTAAATATTACACGGCAGCAAATGATCGTTAAGACTAAAAATCGAAAGAAACGTAACAACTTACGTATACTGGATAACAAAACATGGAGATTCATCTGTTATAAACAATTTACTCACTGGGTAAATTCGTGGTCCAAACTTGATAAAGGTTGGTAACTCTAAATTTATAAAACTATATTAAACAAACTGGATACATAGGTATATATATTTATGAATATTATGAAAAAAAATATTATAGATATACCTAATAAATAAATTATTACCTGTAAACCTGAATACTTAATTGTATTGTATTATTTAAAAAAACCTATTGGCTATTATTATAATATAAATAAAAAATATTGCTACCTATGTACCTAAAATAAATAGAAAACAAGTTTTTAATAAATATTGTTTTGTGAAATGTTATAATTATTTGTAGGTGTGCGAGTGATAATACCATCATGTGTCGTGCACAAAATCAGGGAAACTTATACAGAAAGCAATGGAAATTACGTAGGATTCAAAGATTCTAATGTTTTACCATCATATACCATTTTCTATATTGATGAACAATATAATTTTAATTATATAACTGTTTTACAACTTTTAATAATTTTTGAGAATTTAGTCTACAGTCGTATAAATACATGTTTGTTTAATTTTTAATTGAATCATATAGTAAACTTATTATTGTAAAAAACATGCAATAAAAGAAAAATTTGTGAACTTTAAATTATTATAAAGGTCTACATCAATAAATTGAGTATTAGCCGACTTATCAAAGATTAAATAGCGAAAGTCGTATTACTCCCGTAAAATCGTATACAGAGTAATCGGCAGCGGCGAAATTATGACGTCACGCGTATTTTTCAAATGACTGCCGCAGGCTAAATAATAGTTGTAAATATATTTTAATGGTATCTCTGTTTTTATTTCACTTAATACTATATTTTAAAATAGACTTATTTTTTTGAGTGTTATGGTCCTTTAAAACTATATTATACAAAAAAAGTCATATGAGATTATGTGCTATATGTATGCATATGTATTTGTTTTTATAAAAACATTATTCTTATAGTTCGTTGAAATGCATTTGTGCAATATGCATTTTCGAATAGTTTTTTTTTTTGTTATCGTTGATTTATTGCTCGTACCAAAAATGTTAAGAATCAATTTATGTTAAACCAAATTTACGTTCAATTTTTGTCAAAATTTTCGATGACACATACGTACATATTGTACTGAATAAATAAGTAATAGCCATGCAAGAACAATATATCACGCGATGAAATTTAATGTTACCCTAAGTGTACAAAAACACGGAATACATCCAATAAAACACGACAACAATCCTATAATAAGAGTGTACTTTTTAATTATTTTTGTACATAAAAACTCATTCGTGGCAATCGTGGTGGTTATCGTACATAGACTGCAGAAACAATTAATATAATATTTCATAATCTGTTCATTTTCTGTCGAAAGATTTATTTTAAACGACATAAAAAATTATAATGCACGTTTATTATAATAATATATGAAAAATATTTACATCTATGTTGTTGTGTCATGCTTAATATGCAATTACTATACAAGATAAACTGTATCTATAAACGTTTTCGCAAAATCTGTTACGATTTATTACACATTTAGTATATTTATTTGCAGTGTATACTCTCACTACATATTATATTCTTTGTTGAGCGCAAATACGTATTCTTTCAATCTTAAACGTAATCTTAATTCCGCATTCTTCCAGTCCCTTAGATATATTTGATAGCATCTCAGTTTTTAGCAAATAATTTTAAAAAATGTGAATAATAAAAATAAAATATCTCTGTCGCGCGCTTTTATAGTATAATTATTTTTATAGTGAAAAATTAACAGTTCAACTGTTTGTTCCGATATAAATATAATAATGGGTAAAGAAACCTAAATCTAATTTTCGTCTAAATTATTTAATTTATTAAATATAAAAAAGAGTTGATTTAAATATTCAGTAAAAATTATTTTATAAAGTCGTACAGAAATGTATAATATAATATGGAACAGTATTCAAATAGATATTCAATTATTCTTATTAGCATAAAAAAATAACTTTAGTAAACCATCGAGTTTTAAGTTCCAATACTAATCACATTTCGAAAAATTATAAAAATAAAAAAGATGAAAATGTCAGACATTTATATCATTAAACATCTGTCAATAGGTATATACACAAAGTCTAAAGTTGAGAGTCCTGACTAAAGTTTGTTATTTTAACAATTAAAGTCAAATTTATTCAAGCAATAGTTTTATTTCTTTGCATTTTTAAGTAACTCGTGCAATTTGAAATTACATTTGTTTACAGATAAAGCGTTTTATTTTATTTTATTTATTTATTTATTTATTTATTTTTTTTTTTTTGAAAGACGATTTGTCATAATAAATATAATATCATGATATTATGTACTGTTTTTATTATTCCCAACCAATAACACTACGTCTTCCATATTGCCATAAGATTATTTCCGCAAAATCCATGTCAAATATTCCGGCTGCGAAAACAAAAAAAATCTCTCTACAATGAAAACGAAAAGCGCCTTATTCTCTTCCTGTGATTTGTCTCCGAGCGGTATATATTATACACAGTAATAAAACTAATGTCAAACCATTTTGTCACTCAGATAAATGTTTCCAGTTTGTAATTTGCCACCTTAACTCTTTTTATCGGGAGCACTAGAAATTTATGCACTGTAAAACCCATATCAAACAACTTCGATCGTTACATATTCTGTAGGAGATAGTAGTGCCCTCTATTTATCGGTTTTGTTTTATACCAACTCATTTAATATGTTTGAAAAGCTTGTAAGAATGAAAGAGGAACAGTAGAGACAAATTTTGACAAGCCGTCGAATACAAAAAACGAAAAAATTACAAGTTTGTAGAAATGTTTTTATCCCAAACATATGAACCCATATTTCATTAGCTCGGAGTGTTATAATTTCAAACATGTTTCAGCAAGGATTTCTGGAACAATATAAAAAAAAATTCACCGGTATTTTTAAAATGCGCAATCAAACGTTTCCTAGACGATTTATTTTAGCTATAAACACCGAATTACTCAATTTTATTTTATTCGGACCTCATAATACTAAAGTATTTAACATTATTGATTTATCTTGTTATTCCAAGTGATTTTGTTGATATTTCTCAATGATACGTTGTTTTTTTATTCTTCGGGAAGTAAACTAGATTCTCATCATCCCCATGTAAACCTACAATTGATATAAAGTAAACTAAGCACTGAACACAGATTGAATGTTGAAACGGTAATTTTTGTGATTTCCCAGTACGACGAACCTAGTATCACTTAGAACTTTTTTTAATTAATTTAATAATTTTGAGTTGCTTAAAATTTCAAAATAATCGTATAACACTTATATCTATAATAGTACGTTGAGGTAAGCTAAGTGAAACTAACATCCATATAATATAATCTATGTATCTTTTCGTTTTTGTAAAATGTTTGATAATTTTAAAAAACTTTGATTTGACTTAATTAGTTATCTCGTTTGTAACATCTGCCTAACAATTTTCTTCATCGTCTATTTCAAATTTATTAAACAAAATGATTCACGTGAATGGATGCAAGTTGTTTGATCATTCGACCGTGTTATTAAGCACTGCCACATTTTTTCTGTAAAGCAACGCTCCAATTATTCTATTCCTCTGATTTCCCTCATTATTTTTTTCTACTTTATTCATTCCTTAAATAGTGCAAAATTTTCTTGAGAAATTGAATCTTAGATTTTATATGATGCGTTTTTTTTGTTAATGCCAATAATAACAATTATAAAGAAAATGAATACGTTCTCACAAACAAAGAAAACATTTTAGATTCTGAGCGGAGCGATGAATGTATGATTTTACAATAATGTGTGTTAATTTTATTTTGTATGTATATACAATCAGTAGTTAAAATAATACTTTGATTTTCAACTTCAATATACTTTTTTAATGGGAAAACTAATTTTGTCAGTACTTTTAAGAAGTAAAAATTTAAAATTTCCAGTGTTTTCAAAAGCGTGGAAAAACAAAAAAATATTAAGGAAAAACGGGAATTTTATATAAAATAATTTTTGTGATTTTAAGTGTTTACTGTTAAAAAAATCTCTGTACCAGAATACGTATGTAAACAATACATTAGCATATTCAATTTACTTGCAATATAAAAAAAAATTGCATTGATTACTATTATTTTATTTTTTAGAAACAGGAATTAATTCCAAACATCACTATCAAAGTTTAAAGTATAATAAACTCCCTCATCTAATATATTTTACCTTTATACTAATATTCACATTAATGACTGACATTAGAGTATAAATTTAATTAAAAAATTATATAATATACCTAAAAAAAGTATTTTTAACGTTTGAGACTATAATAATATTATCAGCATAATGTTTGTACTTCATAAATAACAATTAAATATATTATATTTAATTGTTCTTTCAGCTAAAACCAGTGATTCTCCTGAAAAAATTTCATTATTTTAATAAATATATTATAGTATTATGCATAGGTAATTAGTACAAGCTTTTTACAAAAGTTAGTATTTTATAATAATATACTTACAACGTTTCAACGATTCCAACTTTAAGTACTCAACTTATAAGTATTTATTATGACTCATAAATTAAATTACTTACTAGTGATTATTATACAAATTATTAATATTTTTAACGTTTTTAAAATAATATCTATTTTTATTAGTTACGTAAATTATGTACACATTATTAGATCAATCTATTATTATTAGTATCATTAGATGGTTCATATTTTTATCGATTAAAATTAAAAGTAAGTCATAACCTATACACCTTAGTACGAAATGTATTATATTTATACTTCAGATGATTGAATGATTTATGATGTAGGTACACTTCAGCTATCTAGGTATGATATAACATTTGTATTACCATACCAAGCATTGAATTAAAATAGTTACCATTGCAAGTATTGCATTAAACGTCAAAAATATTATACATAAATGTTGATATTAATATATATTAGATTATGTTAGGTTAGGTTTGTTAATAAATATATATATATATAAATTAATATTATACATTTTTTAAAACATTAAAATATATTTATAGAAAAATGTAGAAGAAAAACAATTTTTCAAAAATAAATCACAATAAAAGAAATTTATCTAATTTATTTTGTTGATTCATTGAAAAAATTTATGCACAGTACGTTGTACATTTTATAACACTGAAATTAAAGATTCCAATTTAAAAAAAGAACTGCTAAACAATAAAAATAAAATATTAACATTTTTGTGTAAATATCTTCTTTCATTTATATAGTCGTGACTTGTAAATTTTCATTTTTTTTTATTGATCATTATTTTAAAACTGAAATGAATATAATAATATCTTAAAGTTCGTAAAATTGTATTTAACATCTCTCACACAATAAGAACCTTATTTATTTTTATCTTCTAAAACCCTACTAAATCCATTTTTATTTCATAATGTTAAAACGGACGTTTTATTATACATAAAATAAATACAATTGATATAAATACTATTTTTTACTTTTAAATAAAATGCCATTAATAATGCATTCTTATTGTATTATTAATATTTTGATAAATAATTTCTAATTTAAATAATAATCAACCGATCTTCTAAGTTTGTATTAAACAATTTTTTTCAATAAGGTGATAAAATAAACTTAAGTAACAAAAAAAAAACCCATTCAACGCTTATTTACAGTACAACTAGAATTCCAAAACTTACTTTTGAAAGTTCATAAGACTTTCGAGAAGATTCCTCCATTATTTTATGATATTAATGATTATTTACGTTACCTATATACTTCAATTTCAAACCAATGTGATATGTTTAGAAAACTGTCTCGACTGATATTATTATTGTAGAAATTACCATCGCCGCCCGTGTTAGTCGTAAGTGATAATAAATTAATAATATTAATATGTTTATTAATTTTGTTTTTTTTTTTTTTGTTGTTATTAAAACGATGATGGTTTTCTTTAAGGCGCATTGGACTTTTGACTATTGATTTCATTGTTTAAAACAAAAACAACTTGGGAAAATATGTCATTCAAATTATGCATTTTATGGTTTAGAAATAGAAATTTTAAAATCAATGTCCAATGCGCCCTGTAAGACGTCTTTATCTTTCTAAAAAAAATTTTGAAATCTGATAACTTTACGAGACATGAAAGTTTATCTTGTAAGGCGTGTTTTGGAGCAACAAAACACAGGCCACGTGCAGGAACCCTTAAATAAGAAAATAAAATACCATTGATGTTTCATGGATAATAGTATTACATTATTATAAAGATTTTGTATGCGTATTCAACCCGGAAATAAACGACGACAAACAAAAATCATTCGGAAACAATAATGACTACGACGATTGTTCTCCCTCTCCCTCCCTCCAACCCACTGTTTTGCCTATAAACTTGTTACCCGAAATTGTTATGAAAAATGCTTCGGTGCGAGGGCAGTGGATTATTTGTTTTTATTAATTATACGCGTACAATCGGTAATCTAATGTCGCTTTCACGTCCGGGCTCTAAATCAATTCCACAGACCGCACAATGCGCCCGACGTTCAGGACCCTTTTTAAACGGTAACGTTATGCGCGCGGGCACACGTAAAAAAAAAAGCTGTCGTTTCACGCCTTTGCAATTACACATTGTTTGAGGCATTCAAAGGTCACACGCATTATACGCGCGTTTTCCGTTTGCATAAAATATAAAACCTGGCAATATTATAATATTATTACAACGACGACGACGACGACGACGACGACACGACGACAGGCCTCTGTACTTTCACCCTCTGAATTGAAAAATCGTAATTAACGTTTTCGCATAATATACCGCGCGATTAGCGATCGGGTAATATTGTTTTCGTTCGAGTGGCGCATACGGCGAGCGTATCATTGTAATAATGCATGCATGTACGTTTGACATATTATTATTATTATTATTATTATTATTATTATTATTATTATAGTGCGACATCAAATGCACGACAAAGGTTTGTCGAAAACCAATGGAAACGTGCCCTATGTACACTGTTCGACATCGTTTACATGCGTTTTATGCAACGACAATTATCGTATACACCCACACCAAATCGGGACATATATTATAATATATAATTATTATACAGCGTCTCGACTATGATTGGTGTTTGACGGAAATTTGTATAATAGTACCTACCTACCTATCTGTATAATATTATTACGACACATTGTCTGAATTACAAAATAATATTTTGTTCATTCCATTAATTTTGGACGGAACACATTATATTATTTTGAAATTGAAAATACGTTGACTATTATTGTTATGATAATTAATTATCAATAACATAGGTAATACAATAATAAAATTAAAATACTTAGTGAAAATTTAATAAATTAAAATATTATTTTTTTTTATTATCACCAACTACTAGATAGTGATTCGTAGGTTGCACTGAATTTCTAAGTACTTAAATAAAATTAACAAAATCGAGCCTATAATTATAATGCATATATGATCAACACATTATTATAATAGTGTGATATCAAACGCTCGATAACAGTTTGTCGAAAACCAATAAAACGGACCTGTTATGTCGTATATTGTTCATTAACGTTTATATGCATTTTGTACAACTTCAATACACACCCACACTGCACCAAATCGAGAAAAATATCGCGTTTCAATAATCATAATTAGTGTATGAGGGACATTTGTAGTACCTATCTGTATGTAACACATTGTCAGAAATACAAAATAATTTATTTATCCCATTGATTTTGAATGGAACATAATATACTTTAAAATTATAAAAACAACTGACGACAGATTATCATTAAAGTTCAAAAATAAAAACATAATATAATCATGAAATTATACTAATAATTGTTAGATTAGTTTTAATAATATAAATAGTATTTATTTTTTATTATCACCTACCTACTAGTGATTTTTAGGTTTCACGGTTTGGCCGCTTAAATATTATTATAAATCGGATTTTCACATATTAATGCAATATTTTCATACATATTTTAAGTATAATATTTACTCCAAAGATACTTATCAACCTAACCTATTTATTATTTAGTGCCTATCAGGATACTGATTTTTAATATCCCAACCATTCCTGAACGTCATATATATTTGTCTCTGCCACACGAATGTGTAACATCAATGTCCAATTCACAGTAATCGGCGACTAATAAATACTTAATAACGATTAAGCTTAAACATAGTATAATACTGTGTATTACGTGTATTTGATAAATAATATTGTGAATTTTAAATTTCTGATGTACGATATCAAATTATAATTTTCGTTAAAAATGTTATCGCTTTAATTCTCTAATTTTATTTATGACGCACGTTTCATAAATTGTATGCAATATCGGTTTTACCCGTGTAATGTATTTTTTAATGGACATAAATAAATTCAAAGATGTGTACCTAATTAAAACAACAAGGAAAAAACCCTTTAACTGTATAATTTAGACTAACCGTTGTGAGTACGTCATGAAGGATTGAAAAGGGTGACAACCCTCTTTGACATTCCCGAAATAAAACAATTTCATTTAATCAATACATTGCATATACCAAATTGTATCAAATTCTTTTGTAAAATTGTTAAAATATTTATTTTTTTTTCATTCGATTTTTTCACACCACATAATATAATGAAGTTATACAATTTATAATTAAAAGTGAAAATCATTTAATTGTAATAAATAAAATAGTATGAGTAGTATAAGCAGTTCCTACCTATAATTATTACTGTCGTGTTAAAATTTTCCCTAAAATGATATGACATCGTAATATATTATTTTGACAACAAAATTCGTTAAAATTTCCAGCCGACTAAGCCAGGCTTGGCACCGCATTGATACGATCATTTATTCATGTGATCCATATTATGGTTTTATATATAGCTTGAAGCATTCAATGTCAATTATATGCATCGCCATTTTCCGTTGTACTTACGTCAATAATTAATAATATAGTAAACACAGACAGCAATCGTATTAGACTTCGACCGAGTTCCTTAGTCAAATTCATCTGATATTACGAGAGAATCATTAGCACATTACACTCGACAATACAAACATTTTGTAAAATGTATTAATTAAGTGATCGAGCTTTTTAATGATATTATTGTATTATTTTCACCCAGTCATTCGATTCGTGATGCCAAGTTGGCAAAAATGAATTTTGTCGTTTTTTTTTTTTTTTAAGTCGTATTGATTTCAGTTAATAATAAAATATAAATTAACGCCACGGACATGAGGGTATTTTTAACGAATATAATTATACAGTTTACGCTTTTGTGCAGATTTTTTATTGACTCAAATAAAAATATTCTAGCCGAGACAGAACTCTTGGAGCAAAACAAAAAAGTTACGATAATTATTGTTATAATTAGTTCTTGTAAATTAATAATTCACAGTAATTGGGCGGAGCGAAACGTTGCCCTTCTATCCACCAGTTCGTGAAATTCATTATTACTATCTCCTTCTAAACTACTGGATCAATCGTCATGAAGCTTAAAATATATTATATTATATATATATATATATATATTCGTGATTATTTGAAGGGTGCATGGATTAAGTTTGACATTTCTAAATTCTGTCATTAATTAATTATGATTAATTACTCATTTACACATTTTATGAAGAATATCGAGCATGTGTTGGAGATTTTCTAAGCATGTGCCCGTGTGTTTGTTTATTTTATTGCTCTCACGTCCAATGAAGTATCTCCATGCAACGAAGCGCGCACGAATTGGCGGTCATTTTTAGCAACAGTGTAGTGAGTAAAATAAGATAAATATATATAGTTTCGAGTATTATAAAATAATTGGATTTCTAAATAACTCGCTAATGGATCAGTTGGAACATTAACTAATATAATTTACGATACAAGTATAGAAGGAACTTATTACGAAAATACGCCACTGTCTGTATTAGTGACTTTTCCTAAATATACCTACTGGATCCAAACATTTTGGAGAATCTATTCCCATTGTACCAATAATAACAGCTTATTTTAAAAAAAGGTATTTGCTTTCAAAAAAAGGCATTTACTTGCTCTCGAAAACAGTTTCCTTATGCTATTAGCATCCATCGATGGCAAGAGATAACATTGGAAAAAGCTATTGTTGATATTGGTGATGCCGAGTATTGACTAAACGTAGATATGTTGCACTCTTACGCATGAAAACATTAAATGAATTATCGTTAGAGCTATCTTTCAATTATCATCGATTATTGAAAATTAACAACAGTAAAGCTATTACAGGACGCCGGGATGAGTTACAATGCTTGTGGAGTTTATATCAAGAAAATTGATATAGCAATATATGAAAATACCTTTTTATCTTAAATTTTATGTTTTATCTCAATCTAGAAACCAAAACATATTTTTCTCGTCTATGAAAATACTGTGATAAATCAGTCATAAATTATACTATAGTGATTTTACTTTATTGTGAATAATTGTGATAATAAAAAATATATATTTCGTTAAATATATGACAATTTGATTGACTTGCTACCCGTCACTCCGCCTCACATTTATCCATGGACACTCCTAGTAAATACATGTATAATGTCCACCGAAGTCCCTAAAATAAAAACTACTGTGTTTATAAAAAAAACTTAGTTCTTTATTTTTTGTTTTTCATAGACAAAATTTTGAATACATTAGTGAATTTATATACCGTATAACTTTAACAGCGTGTACGTTTAATATTTTTAAAAGTTCATGGTGCATAACAAAATAATATAAGAAAAAGGCAAAAAATACAATGCAATACTTGGTTTTCTAAACTAGTTTAGAATAATTAGAAATAGTTTAGAATAATTTATTTATTTAATAAGAATAAACTACATACATATTCTATAAACTAACTATAACTAATAATCGTAATATCGACATGGATACTATTAGAATTTATATTGCACTGATAACTGTAAATTGTGATTGAAATCGTTATGGCATTATTTTCTAAATAATACTTTGTATAAAAAATATTGTTTTGTTTAATTATTTTTATTTTCTGTTTTACTATTTATTTTAAGACAAGTTTACACTGTACACGTTTAAGTGCATTTAATGACTGAATCCGTTCTCTACGATCGGTCCCCCAAACATTTCACATTAGTTAAACAAGGTAACTATTATTGTATTAGGTACCTAACAATAGTATTATGTACCTATGCATTCATATTTCCATGATATTTGTTGTTGTATCATATATTTTATCATCTCTTAGTCAGTATTTTCTGTATTTTAAAACAATTTGGTGTGCCATATAGGTGTATGAACAATTTTGAGTTAAATCCAACAACGATAGGGTAATGTGGTTAAACATGTGGTAAGGATGTGTAAACACTTGCGGTATACTGAAAACATATCACGTCACAGCAAAGGATTTTATGCAAGTTGCACGCGACCGTATTTAGTGATCGCAACCGCCTACAAGCTACGACTGCTTAGGAGGTAATTAGCTTTTCCTATGATATTTTACATGATTATACAATCAATATCAAACAATATAAATATTAAATAAATATTAAATGGATTTCGAACAAATGTGATATTTTAAAACACTGAAAAATGCAAAATAATAAATTAATAACATAACTATTTGTATAAAATATATTTCTCTAGTTAAGTCCTCCTAAGAAATGCGATGTCGTTTCCTAGTTTGAAATCTGGTCCAATTATTCCATGAAAGTCGCCCGGTATGTTGTACACTTTTCTTTCTTCTTCATTGGATCCGCACTCCATCGTTACTACCCCACACGAATTGCAGTCTGTCGGTGTTCCATAATATTTACGTGTGCAAGACTGATGTAACCAATTCTCTGTCGGTTTATTAGGTTTGCTTTTATTTACAATTAAATCCTACGCTGCATGATAATTATGTGTGTCACAATAATACTCCCAATTGATATTCATAAAATAATGGATATGCGACGACGGGCGAGTTGCCTAATATTCGATCGAAATATTAGTTACAATCATCTTGGACGATATTATTATGATATAATATCATAAATTAAATTCGATATGGCTTGTCGGGGCAACTGACGGGACAACTGAAATTCGATGGTTTGCTCCGTTAGTCCAAAATACGCGCAAGATCATTCGTTTATAATATTATGATTAAACCATTGATCATTTCTTCGCTATTACATCATTCACAGATATTGACGGAACTATTATTCCACTCAACGGACCAAATGATACCTAATAATTATCAACTTAAATGTTGTATTCGATTTGGTCACCCAAGGTATCATATTGTTTTAATAATACAAAACATAGTTAAGTTTAAATCAGGAACCGAACCGAAAATAACCAGTTAGCAAACACAAAACCAAACACGAATACAAAACCCTGTATTAATTATAACTATAGAACCGAAGATAACCATAACATGCATTTTTAATTATTAAAAAGACCTTTATTGAAACAAGAACCTTTTTAGAAAAATAAAAAATTATGGGTTTTTCCTATTTTCGAATATTAAGTAATACTAAAAATATATTGTTTGTAGAATAATATTTTACAATTTATATTTTATACTTGGTACATATTAAAGTATTAATAATACTGCAAAGGTGTAAGCTCATACCTACTTAAAATTATTATTTGACAACTTTTTATTTTTATCAAGTTTATTTACACTTAATGTATCGTTAATGATATTGGAAATAATTAATGAATGTTAATTTTTTATCATACGGAAATATTGAATACCCATCTACTAATAGTATTTGAATAGTATTTTGTAATTATAAAAATTGTTTATATTTGTTGATAATCAACCCTTAATATTATAAACTGTATTTGAACACAAGTCCTTTAATCAATTTGATTACCTATATTGAATAAATATAATTATTGTTCGCGTAAAGTTTCTGGAGGTAAGATATTATAATTGAAGGTTATCAGCAACGTTAAGACTTGAAATTGAAAACCTGCGAAGTGGTGAAGCAAAATAACAAGAAGAAACTAATCTTATATTGATTAATAATTATTATAGTGAACTGTATTATTTAGATAATTTGTACAGTTGAATGGCCTTAATATCCTACTGGGTGAAAGGCGTAAGGTGCTTGTAAGTTCATAAACAATAACATTTTACAAACGTACCTATAATTATACTATTAAAGTAATGAATACATGTGACGTTTCGAATAAATTTAAGAATTCGTCCGGAATCGGAAGCGAAAAATTTGACAAGTCGGAGCAGACGAGAAGTCTTGTTGGACATCAGGTCGAAGTCCGCGATAATTGGCAGTGGTAAGTTGCGCAAACAGGATGGCAAAAGTGTCGGCGAGGGTGTAAAAAATACGTCTGCGAGCACACAAAGCGTGTTCAAAATAGGGAGTTTTTCTTAATGCGTTCCGAAATTACCTTTAATACGGTAATGTAAAACTCATTTTTTATTACATTTCTTATTTTAGCCAAACAAAAAAACAGTTTTGGACGATAGCGATAGCCACGTTGTATCCCCTCTGGGTAATTCTAAATTTCTATCATAAAAACAATACTATTTTAAAAAAGACCTCTGGGTGCAATTTACCACACAGAAATGTTGATACTTTATATATTAATATTACTTTCTAGTGCAATAATTTACGATCTACCCCATCGTCGCGGGCGCAATTAATACGACCACCGATTGCGTGATGACATCACGAGCTTGTGTGATCGTGTGATCAATGTATAAAAAGTGTAGGTAATAGTAGATACTTTTACCTATGTAATATCATGTTAAAACATCATATAGATACATATATAATACTATTACACTTGAAATTGTGAATTATTAACGATTAATCATGCATTTGGTATTATATTATTTTAAAAATCTCTGTTGATTTAATTACTTAATGATCAATAGTACTAACTGTCACACCCGGTGTTGCCCATGACAAAGATTTGATTCTTTATAAATTTATTTGTAAAAAATATATATTATGCTATATTTTTACTAATTATAATAGTAAATAAAATATGGAATCAATGGCAATCCTGTAAATAAACAGAGATTATACATAAATGATAAATCCCATCAAAAAAAAAAAAAAAAACGCTTACCAGTTTAAATTTTTTTCAATTTTTCGGAAAACTTTTCCAATTTGTGTTTCCTTATTCAGACCATTACGAACATTAAAAAAAAATTAGTCCAATCAGTACATCCGTTTTCAAGTTATACGCTTATCAACGAACAGCATTTCATTTATTTATATAGATATATTGCATCGGTTACTAGTGGTGACCTAGACACTGTAAAGAAAAATTGACGACGCATAAACGTTCATATAATCGGTTGCTAGGGGTAACCTAAATATATTATAATGAAAAATAGGTAGCCTGCATAAAATCACATCTATGTTAAAAAAATATTATAATAAAGGGTGGATACCGGTTATTTTTGATTTTAACAGGTACATTAAATGTCGGACTTACAAAAATCTTAAAACTTAACCTTAACCCTCCAAAAATATAGTAAAAAAAACCGGTCATTATAATCTTAACCATTAAAATCATTATAATGCCTCGGTCACCGAATTTCAAAAGTATAATAATACAAATGATATAAGTCATGTGCAGTTGTACTGCCGAACTTAAACTCAGACGCATATATGCTCGCGGTTATAATGTTCAGCTACTATTTCATCTGCTATGCCTTAGGTCAGTGCAATAGTTTCGTAATTTCAGCGTTTGCTTGTCTGCCCGAAGTCCGACAGCCGTCAAAACTATTAAAACACTCGTCGCGTCGAAAACTCGGCAAATCCAAAATGAACTTTCTATTAATATATTCGTCATGCCTTATACACAGGTCTCCGCGGTAAAGGTACTTTTGAAACTTTACACGATTGGTTTTTTTTTTGACGATTTTAATTGATCGCTTACGGCCGTAAAATATATGTGATGGAGTTTGTTAAAATGGCTCCTATTGTCATTGTTAGCCAAAGAGACATCGTTAAAATATTATTCCACCAGTACACGCGTACCTATATGTACGATGTATAAAAAGGAACTTTGAAAAACGAGACACTGAGTTGTATTTTCATAATGTTTTTTCCTTCTTCTTTTTTACCTTCCTTCTATCTATTTTCCCTTCTGGTGTTAACTATATTATATTACGACCGAGGAGTACCCCCCTTCTATAGGAGGCCCTATCTCCGTCTAACATTTATACAAAACAAAAAAAATATATCCTATAATATATTAATAGATTGAGCGTAGTAAAATTTGAAAATTCCACGTATATGGCAAGCAATTTCTAGAAAAATTGGATATTACGCGAAATTATTTTGGCGAAAGAAAAATATGTGGTCAAATGCAATTACAGAAATATAATGTGCAGAACCTATGCATCAACATTATCTAATATCATAATATATTAGATAGATACAATGAACTACGAGTTTTGATTATCAGAGCTGCTCCTTGAGTTCATATATAAATGATGAACACAAGTTATTTGACTTTTAAAATGTTTACTTTATCGCTACAATCACTAAACAACAAATCATCACTTCGTGTTTGAGCAACTTTCATGATTGAATCTTCAAAATTATGTAAGTGTACACATTTGTACGATTCATGTAAAAATGTACGTTCATTTCTATACGGTAAAGAAACCTCATAAATCAGATACAACTAATAATTAACCAAGTGCTTGGTGAAATTGTATCATATTTTCTATAGGACAGCAGTAAATCAGTACGTAGAAGACAGGAGGAGTAATTCAAAATTATTCGAATCATTTTAGATTTACACTCGAAAAAACAAACGTATTTACTATATTTTCTACATTAAACATTTTGTATGAGTGAAACTGCCAAAAATATGTCAAATGTTCTAAAACCATAAGAAAATAATTTGTTTTGGTAGTATGGAGTAATTTATTTAATTGCCAAAAGTCAAACTGTAGAAAAAACTGTCTAACCTAATTGTTTTATTTATCATGTGGGTGTATAAATAACCCTCCCCCTTATTCTAGTATATACATCATAATATTATATAACACTCCCATAAAAATATTCTAAACTGGGAAACCTAACTTTACTGGATTTAATCTCGTGTGGGCACAAATATTATTTTGCAGTTGCTATACATATAATATTACGTACAAAAGTAATTTTCGCACACCCTCAAAACTCGGTGTATTTTTCGTTTACGCTAAAAGTTCAATGTCGATTATGTACATTATTAATGTGTGTATGTACTTTGTTTATTTGACTACAGTGTTACAGAATCTGAACACGCTCTCCGGTGTACACGTCAAGTCTCCTAATATTCAACCCCATTCTTATTATTGATCAACCCTTCAAATGTGTCAACCTTAATGTTTTGTTTTGACAGTAGAATCATTAACGTCGAGGTAAACATAACGATTTAATGAATTCGGATTTCAGTACAGTGCCCCGAGAACACGTCCGCAAATGGAATATCACTCGAACGACACAACTCAATAGATTTGCCCAGCATAATTTCCTTTCCTTACGTTTTCATTATAACGTCATTAAGATTAAAGGAGGTATAATAATAAATATGTAATAACTAGTATAAAAACAAAAAACTATTATTCAATGATGTTCACTGTGGATATTATATTAATTTGTGTGCATAATGATTGTTCCGACGTAATATTTTCAATAATTATTTATTTAGAGAATATTATTGATTTAAACTTTAATCATACTGATATATAATAGCAGTAAGTATATTTATTTCGTTTACTAAAGTAATATATATATATATATATTTAACCAGGTATTAATTGTGCCATAAAAAGACGATATTACTACAATTCTAATAATTATTACAATAACTTGGACATATAACTCAAAAGCACCAAAATTAAAATATGAATTAATAAATATAAAAACCATACATACAGACAGCACTTTTGTATTGTGGTGGTGTTTTATTCCCTATATAAATCAAGTGTTCTAACTTATTTATTTATAATGTTATGGTCTTGCGATCATCCTGATTCACATGTGCCATTTTTTTTCTTTTCGTTATAGCCTAAGGGGCAATATTTTTCACTCCCAAGAGTATGGACAATATTGGTATGTCCCTCCCTTTTCCTACTCTTTATCCAGTCCCGCAGGACCCAATAATACAAGACACAGACCAACAGTAATATTCTCAACAAAATGAAAATAATTTCAGCGTTGTGTTTTCAATTATAAGAATATAAAGAAATCGAAACCGGATTTTTTAAGGTGAATCAATCTAAGACTATAGACCAGGCGTGCCCAACCTTTTTTAACTTGCGGGCCACATTCGAAATTTATATTTATACTGCGGGCCGTATATGTTTCACGGGGTTTTTTTTGTTCATTTCGATAAAATATAGACTAGTCACAGGTATATCTATTGTATATTTTATCGGATATAATATTATCTTTGTTCACTTATCGAATTTATGACTCAAATCGTATGT
>JACXSJ010002987.1:0-32403 GCA_014851325.1 Pentalonia nigronervosa
TTTTCCCCACAACCGCATGGACTAAAATCTTTCTTCACCAGTATACCTGATCTTTTCCATTTAATAACTATGGACTGAAAGATTTTTTCACTGAATCGATTTCAACTGTCGATATTGCTCCATATTTGATATCGAATCAAACCATAAAATCAAAATCGAAAAAAATGGACTACTACCGTTTTTCCCCTGCACCCTTCATTTGTTAAATAGATCAAACTATACTTTTTCCAATATGTGTTAGAATATTTTTTTTTGAGTATTGCTAAAACAAAATTAGTTTTATCATATTTAAAAATGTAACATATTATTTGGCTTGTAGTTATCGTTTTATTCAATTTCATATATAATAGATAATATTACAATAAGATATCACAGTTCATCTATGATAATCTTAAATTACCTCCAAAAGCGCATGAAAAACGTTAACAAATAATAAATTGATAGTCTTGAGATGATTACATTTTTATCTTATAACTTTAAGTAGGTAGATATAAATTAATTAGATTTACTCGTTCTTATATTTTAATTTTTAACTAGTAAAAGTTATAACTCATAACATGCAGTAAGCATGATGCAAATATCGTGTACAATAAATTAAAATGCTTAAATCATCGAAAACAGTAAGTAAATAAATTTGTATTTTTTTATAATTAAAATTAAGTAACTTTAAAAAGTAAACGATTATTGTGATTGTTCAATTATCTAGTCGGCAATTTCGTTTGATAAATAAAATACATTTTTTTTAATATTCTAAGACTTTTTTAACTATCATTATAATATTATTTTATATTTTTACCAAGGTAAGTAAAATAATTATTATAAAATATCTCAAATACACCATTACAATATATAAATTATCTAGTTCATACTTATAATTTTATTTGCTATCAAAAAAAAAATTACTAAAATTGGTTATCATAATACAAGTACCTCTATATGTACTCTATATATGTATTAGTATTATTTTTGCTATTAATTGTTATTATATCGTTTTATGGTGTAACAATTGTTGTAAGTCAACATCGTCGTACATTACTTCTAAAATATCATATGGCTAATGTGTTGAGTGTGAGGTATGGCAAGTGTAATAACTAAACGTATATTATACTAAATACTATTTATCAATCTTTTTAGTTGTGCGGACCACCAATTTTGTAAAAAAAAAAAAAACATCGGGACCCACTCTCTTGATGAACAGGTAAAAATATAAAAACATGCACACAAATATAAACAGGTTATTATCGATTGAATACTACATAATCTGACCAAAAATACATAGACTTTTATGAAATCACTAGCTGATCCTGTGCACTTTGTTGCCCATTAAAAAAAATTAATAATGCCGACTTTATATGAATAATATGTTTTATTTTATAATATAACGGTTAAAATATACTAAGTAATATCATTACAATAATATTAAATTTATTTTGGATCATTATGTATTTTTATTCATTTATCGAGAAAAGTTTGACAGTTCATGTTTTCAATTGAATGCTATTTTATTGATGTACTTTTGGATACACAATATTTTTGATTTTTCCATCTAGTGCGTACACAAATAAATCAAAAGGTTTTCTGACGCGTAAGCAGGCCACATACAGCTGTCCATGTGAGAAACATGGATTTTCCAAATTCAGTCCACACACTTGTAGCGATTGTCCTTGTGCTTTGCTGATGGTCGTTGCAAAGGCGAGTCGCACTGGAAACTGCCAATGTTTAAACTCTAATGGCATTGGAATCATTACGAATCACGGAATCATGCCTGGCAACAGTACATCTTCGCCTTTAAATTTTCCGTTTAAAATTGTGGCTTCGATTATGTTGTTCATCGACTTTTTCACCGAAAGCCTGGTACCATTGCAGAGTCATGGTGGATTGATGTTTCGTAGAAGAATGATGGGCACGCCAATTTTCAATGTTAGAACGTGTGGTGGTACGCCTGGTCAAATCAAGTGAATTCAAGAATTCAGTTGGATAATTGACAACTTCGTCTTGATTCATTACAGTATCGATGGACTTGTACGTTGTCGTGTCGCCTGAAATTGATTGTATTTACATCGCTGTTTTTGGCTGCTAATAATATAACACGCGCACTGAGCCAATGATGATTTTTATAATTTTGTGTTATATTTGGGAAAACTTTGTCAATTAACTCATCGGCAGTTGCTGTGATTTTATAGAAATTTGTTGGCAATGTGATGCAATGTGTTAATTCATCGATTGCTATTTTCCCATTTCCCAAGTCCAATCAGTTGAACGATTTAGGAATACATAGAGGACAGACATATAGACAAATATTCCAGCGATTTACCTAAAAAAGTAAAAGAACTCAATTTATAAATATTTTTAAGTATATCAAAATTATAATGAATCATATTACAAAGATCAAAACAAAAATATACTCTTACTGAAAAGTAAGGAAATCGGAAAAAATAAATTTTGCCGTTTTACATTATGGACCCTCAACTATTTATATACTATACATACTCATATACATATTACCTATATAGTATAATTATTAATTTATTTATTACACTTGTCTTTTACAAAATAAAAGATTATTATTATTATTTTTTTTAATGATTTAAATTATTTACTTTGTTATTTTTTAACACTTTTACTTAAAACCTAACTAACTTTATACGTTTTGTAAATTTAATTGATAATATACCTATTCCAAAATATGTTTGCTATGTGAATAATTAATGATGTGCTAAAATCAGTTGGGGAACGTATAGTAACGACACACCTTTACGCACACATTTTAACTGGATTCGGGCTTTGTAGTGTCCGATATCAGTTAAGGTCCGTAAATATGCTGCCGGTTCAGTTGATAAACCGGTAGTCTATAATTTTGAGTAGGTAAGTGCACAGAAAAAATGATTTGTCCTGGGACGTCGCGTTTATTCAAAATCCCGCAGGAGACGACCGATATAAAGCTGCAACTATAATATACTGTAGCAGCATCATACTAAACTTATAACTTTAGGGTTCGGGACTTATTACACACACATTGTAGGAAATATGCACTTAAAATAAGTGAAATATGAAACTTAATTTTATTTTATAGCAATTAAAAAATTTGATTAAATTTTTAATGCAGACAATTTTTTTTTTAGTAATTTTTTGACAACATTACTTTTTTGATTTATATATATATATATATATATATATATTACCTCTATAAACATTATATTATTCTGTATGATCGATTCGCTTTCCTTATTTTTTCTTTTACATAGGTACTCAAAACGATTTATGATAAACGATAGTATTAGTTTACAAATAAACTACACGCAGGAACAATTAGGTTAAACAATTAGGTAGGTATTTCCTTAATTGCACTATCCGATGACGCGATGACTCGTTCCATGATTATATATGTAGGTAGGTATATTGACCGACGGATTACAGTAAAAAAAAAAAAAATAATAATGTTAACCTTTAAAATAAATTTACATAACATCAAACGTAAAAATTCGTAAATATGCTATAAAAAAAAAAAATAAATAAAATTGCTAAAAATTGTCTAATATTATGCGTTTTGCCTAAAAATCGTCAAAATATGTAAAAATATGCGATTATAATGTTTGTATTTCAATTCGTTATGTCTTCAAACAAATTTATATCTTACTTAGATTATTCTATAGTCATTACCAAAGAATAATATGCAAATGCAAAAAGTCCCGTACCCTACTTATAATTTATAAAGTATTATCTGCATAGGTTATACTATACCAATAATACTAAGTATTATCTACATCATCGTACCCACAGTATTCATGTGGAAGTGACATATGTAAGTTTTAGGTCTTACACGGGATATATTATCAGTTAAGACATGCATCATGTAAGTTCGTGTAATCGCACGAGTAAAAAGAAGATAATATATTGTTAGTTCCAATAGGCAGAGTAATATATACCACGTTGAAACTGAAAATGTTCGTTCCGACACAAAATTTGACGAATTTCCTTCCTTTGTTCAGACTGCGCAGCTGCAATAGTAAGCACCACGTGTTTTTTAAAATAATGCCAGATGGTCGTCGTTCACGTAAGATATTTATGAGATAAGAGATATTTTTTTCGGTCAAAATAGTATTTATTATTTACAACTTTTACTAAAAGAGTTTCCTATATCGTATATTTTTCTTTACGCATATTTTGCAAACACTTATGGAAGAAAATATCACGGTTATTTTTTTTTTAAGGCGGGCTTTTAAAAGATTTTTTTGAGGAGACAAGGCTCCCAAGAACACCTTCTCCGAAATCCACCAAAATATATTATAATACCTTGTAAATTGTCCAAAAACGAGGGCAACAAAAAATGTCGGTGGAATTTTGACAAAAATGCTATAGTATTGTATCGTTCTAAATTAATGGTAAGCAATGCTATATATTATTTTGTTTTATATGACGTATAATACGTCACACATTAATGGCACGTCGGTACGTTGCAATGATAAAGTTTTTTATGGTTACGGGCTTAGATAACTGTAGTTGTATTGTAATATAGTAAGATAGTAGAAAAATAAATGTATTTAATTCAACTTTTTAAATTATGGTGGAGACTATAGCGTGTTCGTCAATATCACAACAGATAGTTTTTCTTCTATTTCTGTTCGTTATAATTGAAAAACATAACAATTATAAACAACATACATTTTGTAATGGAATTCAGGCTCCGGAACTATAATTAATCGCAAGTACATAATAACAAAAAAAAAAAAAAACACTTTTATCTGACCTTGACATTAAACCCGCATTAAAGGATTGTAATTTTATTTTCTAACATTTTAAAGCTTTAAGTATGCGAGTTTTAAGTTATTTTTAATTATAGTATGTAGGTACTAGTCAGTGATATCTCAACTGGCTACTGCCTAGTCACAGTGTTGAAGATATTTAAATTCCGACTTCTTTACGGTTGTAACGACAATAATTATTGTAGTGCAGTCTTACATTGTTATACGATTCTTAGTATACTCAAGCAGTATATAAGAATTATTTTCACTATGGGCTAATTTACTACTAGTCAAGCATAGAACTAATAAATACGGCCATAACTATAATTTTTTAGTGAGCCGGGTAATTATCATAATTGTGTTGAACAGAGATTGCGCAATTTTATTTTATAAATATTTATTATTATATTATAATTAATATTATGTAAAATTAATTTTAAATAGATATTTTTTTTAAATATTGAAAATGTTATCCATATTATATGTTATATTACGATGAATCGTCCTCATAGCAAGTCCTGACAATCTAATAATTCCTTGTTGATTCTTCAAAAACTTTTTTAATCAAACTATAGGGTTGAAAATTCCTGTAAACAGTATAAATATAACAGTGAATGGAAATTCATTTCTAAAAAATAGAACACACCGTTGACGTAAGTATGCAAACATAACTCTCGAGCAACAATTAATTATCACTTGTCATTTATCAGCAAATATACAATTTAAATTCTAATTTTCATAATTCATATAGATTGTCAAAAAACGAACAACTTTATATATGAGTGTATAACATTAAAAGTGCGTACACGGGCGTACAGTTTTGCAATAATGTAATAATTTAGTACATATATAAAACAACATGCATGCATAATGTTTTAATTGAACATGAAATTTTACTATGAGCTCTGGCCCAGGGGTCCTATCTTTCCCCCTTATATCCGCCACTGTACTCGAGTGTAGTATATTACAATAGTAGTGCATGTTAAGTATTGCTGAATGACTAGATCACGGGCAAACGTTTTATGAGTATTATTAATTTCATTTATAATTTCAAGGATTTTTTGATGTGATGCATAAAAATTATAACTTAATCATGATTTACAAAATTATTGTACTAATTATTTGTACTCATTGTTATGTACTTACCTATTAAACTATTACTGCGAAATCATATTATAACGTCTCGGCATATCCGTCACGGATGTCAGCTGTACAGCAAAATCTGTACAAAAATGGAATGTCGCGACAGACCGAAAAAAGTTATGATCTGTTTACCGAATAATAAAATATTATTTTAATAACGAAAACAAACGCTGAACCTTTCCATTGATCATGCTCACAAGTCCAGTATTATCGGGAGTCCGTTTCGGACAGATTTCAGCATTGGTATATAATATAATATCATTATATTTTAATATTTTATATAACCTTATAATATATGACAAGTAAGGGTAATGACTGTATTAAAATTTAGATACAATATTAGCTCGATTAACTCGAATGTGATAAAAAAAAGATATGCTCAAATTGTGTTATGCGAGCAACATTTAGACGGGGCGTTTAATATGTTGTCGTTCACGGGGAGTTTTTTCGCAAAAATGTTTATAAATAAAGCATACAATGTAGTGTACCTGAGCTTATCAGCACGGTTACCGGAAATACAGTACGAAATGTTATTGAATCGATTCGGGCGAAGGCGTGGGAAATGGTATCTTACACCAATTTTATTACTTGTAATTGGCGCCAAAATATAAAAATTGTTCAATACGATGGCGTTGTACTTGCACTGCAAAAGTGTATACATTATTAAAAAATATTATACAAATAGTTGAAATTGCAAATGAACATAACGGGCATGATCAACCAAGTAAAATACAGAAAAATGTATTCAAATGGATGCAAGAGAAAAGCTATGGAAAATATGTATATTAAACTAAGTAAGATATTACGAAGAGAAATTTCTGAAAATTTATCTAATTTGCAAACCATCACTACCGATCATATATCACTAATTCGACGAAATATTTATAATGCCCGTAGAAAAATGGTGGTACCATTACCAAAAAAAAAAAAAAAAACAATTGAAAAATTACAAAAGATTATAAGTAATTTGGATTTGAAAGCGGATTTCAATAAGCAATTTTTATTAATCAATGATCTAAACAGTCATATAATAATATTTTCATGTGATACAAATTTAAAAGTTCTATGCCATTCCGAGATTATATACATGGATGGAACTTTTAAATATTGTCACAAGTTATTTACGCAATTGTTTTCTTTACGTGTTTATGCAATGATCATTATATACCACTTTTATTTGCATTACTTCTAGACAAATAAACTTCAACTTACGTCAATTTATTTAAAAATATCATAAATTTGTGTAATGCACGTGAACTTTATCTAAAACCAAATAAAATTGTATTTGATTTTAAAGAAGTAATTTGAGACAAGTGTGGGATGACTCTAAAATATTCTGTTGTAGATTTCATCTAACTCAATCGTAGTACAGAAAAATTCGGAAATTAGACATACCAAATGTTTATCAAAATAATAAAACAGAAAAAAGCAAATGGCTAAACCATACCTTTGAGTTGCCATTTATTTCTCCAAATGAACTCGGTGATTATTTTATTGAAGATTTTATATCATCGATTCATAATAACATAAGATTCAAAAATATGCTAGTTTTTTAATTGACAAATATATCAGCGAAGAGGCTAAATTTCCATCAATAATTTGGGCTACGAATATCGCGTAACTAGCTTTCACCACAAATGCTTGTGAATCATATCATTCACGTTTCAATTCCGAGTTCTATCATTCATATCCTACTATTTACCACATTTTGGACATACTAAAAGGATTTCAAACAAAAACATTGATTAAAATTAAAAGTAGACATCTTAAAAAACAAAATTCTACTAAAAATAAAAATCGGTTGGAAAATTTTCAACAAATATATGAAAATTACAGACAAAATAAAACTGATAGAAAAGGTTTAGATTCATCTTTAAGCTACAAATATAAAAATAAGGTGAGTAAGATAAGTATTGTAACTAGATATTTTATTTTAAAAATTATATGTTTTGTTTCGAAAATTTACTATTTTGCTATATACATTTATTTATAAATTATTTTATATTTACTAATATTTTTAAATTTTATTACTGAACTAATGTTGATTTATTTGATATACATAGAGTATGTATACTTATATACATTTAATTATAATATTACTGATTTTTTATTAAAATGAACTTGATTGGTCAATAGTTAAAAATACAATATGCTAATTTGTTGAAAAAAAAAATTATTTAGTTATTTTAAAGTGGCGCAAATTACAATTTTTGTAGGTACATGATGGCGCAAATTACTTAATGACCTTTTATTTAGTTCCGTGGCGTAAACTATGTAGCGCAAATTACCAAAATTAATTTTTAGATGTGGCGCAAATTACATATATATTTTTAGGGGGAGGGGGGGTTGTTTTTGGCGTAAATTACATACGCCCGCAGATGTGAATACTTTATACGTCAAATAAGTATGTACAGGTTAACACGAGTAAATAATATAATACATAGGTTTTTTTTTCAAAAAGTGTTGTAGTTCGACAACAGCAATTTCATACAGTATAATGCCAATATAATATTGTACCTATTAATCGGTTTTAATGTAATATAGTCCCTAGAATAAAATTACAACACGTAGTTATATAATATACCCACTATACAGAGTGATTCACCAAGCACGCTAATTCCGATTTTTCTTTCAATAATAAAACTAATTAATTCGAACTCTGATTTTGAAATTTATAAGTGTACTTAAAATACATATGATCTTATTTCCAAATATGTAGTTATTTATCTGTGGTGGTACCGATAATTTTAAATGTTGAAATATTTAATCAAAAATTCGAATGAGTACCCACCCAGCTCATGAGTTGTTAAAATTAATATAGGTACTAAGGTCAATAGCCCTTAATATTGGTTTTATAAAAATATGAAATATATTTAAAACTGTATCAGGTGTTTCCTTAGTATTATTATACTTAAACATTTTTTCAAATTATAAAATGTTGATAGATTAATATTAATTATTATAATTTTCAAACTATCATCGCCTCCATGTGTTCTAAACCTATTGTCATGACCCTATCATTACTTTAGTACTCTAAGTTAAATAACTAAAAAAAAAAATTATTTTGGTGTCTTTTTCTTGGTTAAAATATGAAATCTTTAATTGTTAAAAATGTATATTTATGTTAAAAATATATTGTTTTTGTTATATTTAAGAAAATATTACCTGTAGATTTGTATATGAGTACAAAACAATAAATTGTTAAATAAACTTATATGTGCTGGCGGGACAAAGTATGTATTATAATCTAAAGCAAAGTTGGACCATTAATTAAACATTAAAGACCATTTTAATTATTTGAACACTGCGTGACTGAGCATATACTAATAAAGGCCTACACTGAAGGCTCGACAGTTGTGATCGAAACCAGCAATTGTTTTGAGGTGGACACATCACAATCGTTATTACGACGATGACGTGGCTATACTTCATTCGTCATTTTTACTAATAATAAAAATAAAATCATTAAAGTCGTATTATAAGAAAATCATTATAATATCGCTGCAGTTGATGAAAATAATACAAGAACGGTATACGGTAAAATTCCTATTACTTTAGTGATGGGTGCTTGTCAGCAACATGGAGAATATTACAATTATTTTGTTACCATTGACTAGGTATACGGTTCTGAATTTGAAAAAAACACTGTTTAATTAAACTTATTTTTGAACATTTTTCCTTTGTCAGTAACTGTCCATACTTGTTCTATAGGTACTTCTATCACTCTAAGTATGTACATTGTACAATACTGTATACAGTGTATAATAAAGCTAGATAATATTAAAACAATTATTATTATTTTTATTTTAAGATTTATTTTATTCGTCACATAAATTAAATGTATTAAGAAATTTTAAAATCCTACACTTGCCACTCAAAATTCGCATCATATTAAAACGTAACGTGTAGAAAAATAAAATAATATATTTTTATTCACCCCTGAAAACACTCGAATTAATAAGATAAATTTTGTTGTCGAGTGTTCACCAGATGATTTTATCTGAACAAAGTTAAAAAAAAATAGTACAGATATACCTCTACCTTCCTTCTCCGATGTCCGATTAAGTATTAAGATTCATGTTGTATTAAAACGAGACGTTTACAATGTACATAGTATTTAGCCATGCACATGTATTATAATAGTCTGTTGTGGAATTTAAAACTAAAATATTATATCCACTATTAGGAGGTGTCCTGTAACATATGTTTCGTCGCGTATTATTATGAAACAATTTTTTTCTCAAATTCAATTGCATATTATTTTTATTCTCACGTTTACTATAATGTATACATATTATGCTGTATAGTTTCGTATGAATGTCTAACAAATTACAATTGATTTAATTCATTTACGATGAACATAAATTGTATATTAACATTATTTATTACTTATATTATTAATATTAAACTACTATTGTAATACGACACACACATTTTATTTGATATATAAATATTTTTTTTTCCAGAGTAGCACTTTAGACAATAAAATATTTTGATAGAAGACTTTACACATAATTTAAAATGGAAATCAGTTTTATGCTAAGATACGATTTTTCATATTGTGTTATTGAACACTATTTATTACTATTTACTATCGTACAGTATATAATATATCCGAGTGACATGCGAGTCACTTTTGGCGTGAAAAATCTAATAACATGTAAGACATAACCAATAGTTTTTTTTTTTTATAAAGTAACAGCAGTCGTAGCACTTAAAAAAACGCAAAAATAAATATTCATTATTTTATGTACGCATAATTTGTCAGATACGAGTTTCATTTTAACGTAAAAATGTCACTCTTCCAAAGCGAACATCGTGTATAAATTGACGATCAGATAGCACATAAATATTATATGGGGGATATTAAAATTAAGGATGGTGGGAAGCTATGTTATACGGGTCGATGTCGACTTTTTTTTTTTGCTATGGGTTTGCCGTACAGGCGTTTGCCGAATTGTAACATTTAATTTATATTATGTAGATACGGTAGTTATTATACGATAATATATTATAATAATATCATAATATTACGACGTGTGACGTGCGTCCTGTATCGTTGCTACTACAGAAGTATAATATAGTGGTCGAAGGACATGCACTGTCTGCCGGTAGGTGCAGGATACGAGTGGAAAAAAATCGTATTAAATTTTAACGAAATCACGAGGTAATGAAATGAAAAAAAATTATCCATTTATCATTTATCTTCACGAATTCATATCGAAGTTTAAGAATCTATTATTTATTTTATCGGGCCTTTTAAATGTTCCAATAGGTGTATAATATATTGGTATTAGCGGTGCTGTTTTTCATTAAAATCGTACAAAAATATAATATTCGATATTATCCTAACACAGAAAGCAAAAAAAAAAAACGGGCTAAAAGTTTAAAAAAAAAAAAAAAAAAAATAGGTTTTTAACATTTTATTGTTTACCGCCTAAAAAAAAAAAGAAAAGGAAATTATTAACGTTATACATAGTGCGTGATTTTATCATCTTTCATATTATTATTACGGACGAAAGAAAATAGCGAACGCAGAGCAGCTCCTACGCATTTCACGGCAACGTCATGTGGCGCAATAACATTATATATATTGCACTAGCGCCTGTAGCGGGAAAAGTGGTAAATATCCTTGAATACTGACATTTTGTGAATAACTACATGTGTGTATAGGGTACCTATGCCGATGCAAATCAAGCAAACGCGTTGGAAAAAAAAACACTTTGAACTGTCGCGCAATATATATTGTACATTCGAGCTTGTATAATCTTCACAGCGTATTATAATTTATGTTATGATGTAGACATAGTATATGCTGCACGATATGCGTTGAGAACGGTTAAAATATTATTACTGAAAACGTTAATCAATTTCTCAATTTAATACCGGAATAACGTTATAATTAAGATAAATGTTGTTGTGTAGTCGTATTATACGACAAAACAAAACCAAGACGAAGAGTTCATCTTCGTTTCAGAAAACATCAACGTTTTTGAATAAATTTTTTTTACATAATTTTAAGTCGTTATAAAAAAACGATTTTGGAAAACAATTGTTTTATGTTGTTATACTATTTTTTTTATCTTAATATATTTTTTTAAATTTTTTACCCTTTATAATGGCAACATACATTTGTAATTTCATATTCCAAAATAAAATATTATTTGGAGTATTTCGATGTACAATAATCATAGTTCGGACAAGTAGTTTATTAGCTATAAGTATTTATAAAGTCAAGACAAGCGGAGTAGCGCACCGACATTTTGCGGAATATCTTTGCACCATTTCACTTAGCTCATCCATAATTTAAATATTTTTAACTCGTACACTATAAGTTCAAAATACGATTTTCATAAATCGAAATACACCAAAAAATATTTTGCTATAAAATAAAGAATTAAAAATGTGTGCTGTCATTAAAAATGAAAAAAAAAATGATAACGATAAACAATAGTAAAACAAATATTTATTTTAGAACAATTTTGTTTTTAACTTCATAAAATTATGTAAAAAAAATATTGTCAAAAACGTTACATTGAATAAGTGTCTTACGTTAAATGAATCACATGGTATAATAATATAATTATAATAAATTATATAAAAACTTAAATAACGTTAAGAACGTTAAAATAGCTATCGTTATTGAAGAAAATAATAGTATCGTATTAGCGATTAATCGCATTTGGAAACTATAATGAATTGAACAACACTAGCGGTCCTCTCAGGATCATTAAACAAATAACAACTTATCGTATCATAATCCAGGATTTATATTTTATCGATCCCGCGTGGCTCTTTATCGGCATGTAATTTACAAAAAAATAATATGCTGTTTACTCCGAACGAATGGAATTCACGTGTTTGAAACACTCGCTTTTCGACGACGTACAATATTATAATAATGATTTATGATAATTCATCACGACTGTTTTAATTTATAATATTAAAGAAACGCCGGAACATGCGTCAGCGAATCGAGGTAAAATGTATTTTCTTTGCCTTTACCCCCCCCCCCCCACCCCAACAAATCACCAGCAATACATCCCTATAACGTAAAACATATAAACACATATTTTAACAATATTTTGAACACGTGACTATTTTATTTTTTCTTTTTTTTTACACGACGTAGTACAAATTCAGAGGCTGTTTGGTTAAAAGCATTAAGATATCGAGTGGTGGAAGAAGCAGTCATAACCGGCCACCAATCCCATCGCCAGGGACCGATTATGGGGGGGGGGGGGGGGAGAATTTCCCACAAACAGTGATAATATTCTGATTATAAGCGGACGACCACGACCAATTGCCGTTATGGTTACTTTATTAAAATTATACGCCGCGGGCGACGATGACACGACAATGACGTGCCTGCACATCGGCAAACGACGTTCAATAATCCACCACCGATCCCCCTATAGGGCCATAATAATTCGCCGTGCACAATACCCTGAACGTTTTGCCTATTAGTTTTACCTCCGACCCGGATAGTTCAATAGCAATATTCATCAACGTTCAACGTGTAGAACACGTCGTCGTTTGTTATACGACACGATTGTGACTCGTGCAGTGCGGGGAGAATGTCTCGGTCTGTAAGGGGTTACGCACCGAACCCGCGGACAAAACCAGAATAAGGTTCTAGCGATAACCGTAACACGCGGGGGGTAGTAGTAGGGCCTATAATGACGTGTATATACGCCGAACCACGACGACGACGTTAACAACAACAACGACGACGATCCGCGAGTCGAATAAAAAAAAACGACGTTTTGTACACAAAACGTTAATCGTCGTGTGGCGGTGGGAAAGTGTGTGTGTGTGTTGGGGGGGGGGAGGGTTGACGGTTTTTCAACGATCGGGGGGGTGGAAAAAAAAAAAAACGTTTCGTCGAAACGGCGAATATACTTTGGTCGCGCGCGTAAATCGTTTCGGCGGCGGGTCGCCTCCGAAAGAAGGAAACAAAAACCATTATTCGGCGGGGCTATCCGCGGCGACGACCCGCACGCACGAGTTTGCGCCGTGTGGCGTGTCGCCCGCTCCCGCCGGAGCATCCCCTCCGCCGTGCCCGTGTCGACTACCGAGACCGGCGGCGGCGGCGGCGGCGGCGGCGGCGGCGTCGACGATGCCAGCGACTACGGCGGCAGTGGCAGCAGTGGTGTTCCTCCCGTTGATAATCGCGCCCGATTCTCCGTTCGGAGCCGCTCGATTGCCAGTCGCACCGGTCGTCGCGCGCGCACACCGTCTCTGCCTCTCTCACTCGCTCGCGCATCACCGCGCCATCGTCGCCGCCGCCGCTACCGTCACCGCTACAGCTGTGCGTCTCGTCTCTTCCGCGGTTCCGTCCGTGTGCGTCGCGCTGCTCGTCCCGAACGCCACCGAACAGACTAAAACAACTAAAAACAACAGCAGTAATCACGACAACTACGCCTCACCGCGAGCTCGGCGTGCCGTGGGCCGCTGCCGACCAAAGGCTACGCCCGACCATCGGATATCGTACCGCCGAGCGACCTAATCGGAGACACGGAGAACAAGACAATCGTCGTGCCATACGCGCTACAGTGATACAACTGCACTGCGGGCGGAGTAGTGTACGCCTGTACTCGGGCCACGCCACCGTCAGCGAGCGATCGACCGACCGCGGGCGTAAGAGCGAGATAGCGACTGCAGTGCCGGTCATCCACGCGTGCCGGAGCCGTCGCCGGCAGTAATGGGCAAGAAGGGCAAAAAGACTAGATGGCGGGAGCTGCCCATCACCCTGGGTAAGTGGCGTCGTCGTGCGCTTCGTGTGACTGTTCTTTTGACGTACTACGACTGCCGGTCACCAGTCGGGGGCGTACGCGTGTGTGTACGATATTACAATTGCAATGTTGCGACCGTGTGCAGAGCGGATGGGTATCAGTTCTCACGCCCCCGCGGTACCATCTGGTACGGCGCGATATGTCGCCGTGACGTCTCCCCTTCCCCGCGACTCGTCCCATCATATTATTCTTGTTATTATTGTTATCCCGTTAACTGTTCGCGACTTCACGTGTGCTGCAAATGTACGATATTTCCTTTTTTTTTTTTTTTTTTGTCGCTCGGTTTGGGTTCGTTTTTTGGCCCGGGAGAGGGTAGGTGCAGACCCATACGTGACCCGGGTGGTCGGACACCCACGCATTATAAGAACCGCGCGGTCGGTGGTCAGGGGGTACATGCGCCTAACCACGGATCTAAAACATCGTAAAAATATATACTTGTATTATTATAACATTACGAACGACGATTTGTTTTTTTGAATATTACGAATGCGTAAATATTATATTATTATTATGACGATTCCATATGCGAATAAAACTGTCGATTGAGTAAATCTTATTTTGGTATTTTCAAAAAAAATAAATAAAAACGTTTTAATTCAATAACCCGTGTACAATGTGTAAATATTTGTAAATCTAAACAAAAATAAATTTTATTTTAATCGTTACGTTTGGACCGGATTACGTCTTCTCCGGTCTTCGCTATTACATATTTTCAAACATCATTAGACGTCACTGTTATTTGGACGGTGCTCTAACTGATTTACCGGCATATTAATGAGTGCGATTTCATCAGTGTACCATATTTGTATTCTCATAGTATTATGATATATGACAATCGTAATGTATTTGTCATTATCGTTATATTTATAGTATTTATACACAATTCGCTGCATATCGAATAACGTATTTATTAATCTAAACCAGAGTATTTTTTTAAACATTTATGTATGTAGGTGCCTAAAAAACACGTGTCATGAGTAGTAAGTACAAAGCCAATACCCTTCATTAAGTCCAGTATACTGTAAAATAAAATCTATATGCATATTAATTTTACGGTAACTTAATTATGTATATTTATAATAGGTATTTAAGTACCCACACGTTTAATATTACAGTCATTTTACTGTTTTTACATATATTACATCATATTACAACGTTACACGACCGCGGTTAGATTCCCGTTTTTTTTTTCTGACCGAGACTATAACTTGTGCACAACGTTTTGTCAAATACCAATATCAAGGAAATCGGTCTATTATACCGCTACCGGGGCTAGTTATATGATTGCATGTCCGAGTATAATTTGTTCTCCGAGTTGCGTAACATTGCGTTCTCACCGAATCTGCGTTCAATTTTTTTTCGAGGTGAACGATATCATACAGAACGTAACGTAATGCGTATAGCGATGAGATTATATTTTTGTTTATCGAACCACCGCGTGCCCGTCGGTATAATATATTAAGCACTGTCCTCGGAACGTTGGAGTTATGTTCCGGATAGGGTGTACAGTGAGAGGAATGGGAGGAAGATAAAATGGCCAAATGGTCGAATAAATCCTTTTTATCCTATTTTTGAATGACCAGCCTCTGATAACCTTCGATCTCCGATAAAATACAAAACGGGGAGATGTCTTACACCCTTAATCTTGGTATATGTACTGAGATTACGCCTTTCGTAGGCATATTTTCCGATTATGTAGGTAGGTAAGTACGGTATATCCGCATGTTCACGCAGCGCCGACTCTATGATATAATAAACCATCCCTTCCATTATATAACAGCAGTGGTCGAAACGATATTATACAGAGGTAAATCACGTCGTTTTATTGTTTTTTATAGGTTGCGGCACACAGTGCGTTTTGTAGCTACGCTTATATAGGCATATAAGTTATGATATCATATTTTGTTATTACTATAACAAATAATATTTTAGTGCACTACGCCTATTGTTGTTATTATACGCACGTCGACGGCCGAGATAAATACGTTTTTAATGATGTAACAAATTTATATTTTCAGGAAGTCCGTTGGTAGGTAGCGGGTTACTAGCTACCAGCTATAGCTATAACCATATAACAAACGATAGGCATAGGCATATATTATATTATATGTACTATTATAAATCATATACCACGTGTGCACCGGTCGCGTGCGCATTGGTATAAATGCAGACTGCATTATATTCGTAACACGATTGATCGTCGGACCATAAACCTCGGAGGAACTATTATAATATTATACCTCGAATGGTACGACGAAGAAAAAGCGGTTAACCGACTGTGTATCGGTACAGTTGATTTCGTCCATATGGCCCATAACGATTATACAGATTACAATACGCATCGTAAATAATAATTACAATATATAGGTAGATATAACAATCGCGTGATATCATTGCTACCGTAGCGATCGCGGACAACGACTATATAATGCGTATATTATACTATATGATATACCTACCTTCGTCATGAATTCGTAACATACAGCGAAAATGGCGTGTTTTTCGGAATGAAATGCATAGTAAATTTTGTATTTATATATCTATATGCCTTTGCACGTTAGCGATTATAGTGACCGCGGTATTTGAATGACTTTATTCTTTCGATGGATATTTCATGCCCTGCACTCTTTCCCTCACGCCATTAAAATGTATTCATTTTATTTTATCATTGAGTATTCGTAGTCAAAGCTAAAACTTGAAACACTTATAAGTATAAATTATTCATAATGCATATTATATTACAATTAAATAACTTATTCTCATTCATAAGAATAATAAAGTAAGGTTTTTTTATATCAAATTATTTGTTAATGGAATTAAAAGCGTTTTTCTTGCGTTTCAAGTAAAACTAATTTTTTTTTTTTACTTTACTAAAATTTGGCATAACATAAATTTATACTATACGTCTATTATTTAAAACGCTATAATAACAATAAAAATGCTTATTAATATATACTAACATTTTTAACATACTTAAATTAGCTAATTTTATGCTTTTGTAAGTAACAAATTGTTTTGTATATGTATTATGCATATGCTAACACTACAGTAGTATTACTATAATAATATTTAGTATAAGCCATAACATTTAATGTTTTTGATTCTGAGCGAAGCGATAAAATGTATTGGTTTTACAATCCTGTGGGATTTTTTTTTGTGTCTGTCATCACGTTTTAGTGTAGCAAAAATCCTCCGATTTTCTTCACCAGAATATTTTCTGATAGGAAAGAGAATCTAGTTAGTACTTTGGAAGGTCAAAAGTAAAAAATTCATAATAGTTTTTAAACGCGCTGGGAAAAACAAAAAAAAAAAAAATTTAGGAAAAACGAGAATTTTTTCGCAAAGCAAATTTTTGACAAAATTTATTTTTATTTTTGATGTAACAAAAGAAATAATGATCGTAAATACATGAAATTTTCGTCGAATGTTAATATATACATTTTCTATACACCATAACATTTTCAAAATATTTTGACATTTTTGAGCTTTTTATAAGCATAATAAATTTTTGGGTTTTTTTTATTTTTTTTTTTATAATTGCCGATAAAAATTTTTTCAGTCGGTCAAAAGATTGAAAATGTAATACAATGTTCTTCATAACTTGATGTAAGTGAAAATTAAAAAAATAGTTGAGCGTGTGTCTCTAATAGTTTTTGATAAACATTAAAGTTAAAATTTCGAGAAAATACTTAAAAATCACCAAATTTTGCATTTTTTTTTTAATTAGGAAATGCATAAAAATTTTTCTATTCAAATCTAAAATTTTAAAATTCAATACAAGTTATCTCTATAAGTTTTTCTACCTTTCTAAAACAAAAAAATTTACAGGAAATTCTTTGACTTATTTATTATGAGCATTTTAAATTAGACATTGGATATTCAGCAGTTTTCTCCAGTAACGATTTTCTCATTTTAATCTAATTGAAAAAGAAATAATTGAAAATGTTTGAAATTTTCACAAAATGTTTTGATTATCATTTCTATACACCAAAAAAATTTAAAAATATTTTGACAATTTTCGAACAAATTGTAGGCCTAAGAAATTTTTTTTTAAATAATAAATAGACACAGTTTTTTTATAAGCATTAAAACTTCAAATTTTGACCAAAATTCATCATTGAACATTTGCAAATTGTTTTGTAGTTAAAATATTATAAAATATTCAGTTTTTATGACTAAGGATTGAAAATTCAAAACAAGATTTTTCATAAGTTGTTCTAAATGCAGTTTTAATAATATTTAAGATACAAACGTACACTTTTTTTATAAGCATTTAAAGTTCAAATTTTGACCAAATTCATCAAAATCTCAAAAGTTTGCAAATTATTTAGTAGTTGATAATGTGTAAAACGATTAGTTTTTATAGTCAAGGATTGAAAATTTAAAATTAAATTTTTCGTATGTAATTAATAGTGTAACCAAAAAATCAAAAAAATAATTTTTTGTAGACATATTTTAAATTTAAATTTGAATGAAATTAGATGAAATTAAATAACAATGTTAATTATTTCGTTGTAATTTAAAAATATTTTTCGTGAGTGTTTTAAACTTTTAAAGTATATTATTATATTTTATATACTCAATTAAATTTTCTAATGTAATTTTTTCTGTAAAATTAATTCAACCTACTATATTATTAATAGTAAAATAAATTATTTTAATAGTAATAATATCTTAAAATACACTTAGTAATGTAGGCTAACAGACCGTCTTCGCTCAGAATCGTTTTTCGTATACAATGATTTATATCATTGAATTCAAATTTAACATATCTATGAGAGTTATTCATTTGACACATACTGTGAAGCAAAGCGGTATTCACTTGCCGACCATTTTTTTCTTGCTTCTACTAAAAATGTATCCAAGCGAATTTCCTTTGAACACTAATAATTTTGATAATTATAATAAACGTTAAACGCACAAATAGTTTTAAGAAACGAAGAACATTTATGTCTTGACAATTTTCAGTAAATATTATGAATTTGGTAAAATTGGTTTATATTATAGTGGTTTTATTTGATGTCCAAACGAATCCCTAATAAAACAATTTATCCAACAAATTTAAATATTTTTTAATTATTTACTCAAAAAAAAAAAAAACAACACTTAAATAAAAGTACATATGAACATTATGAACACGATAAGTTTTTAGTCAAGTAAATATTTTAAAGGCTCGTTGGATAATCTTTTATTCTATATAACATTCAGGGACAAGAACAAGGGATTGCCGCAGTGCTCTGTTAGATCGATTTCATTGTATGCAAGTGCAGGGGTTCACGTAGCCGATAATTCTATCGTTAGGTTAAAGGTCAAAGAAGCCATTTGAATAAAACAAATTTTATTTTAGATTTTCAAACTTTATTGATGTATTGCGGTTAATATCCGGTCAGTGTTGATTAATGTTCTACGATTGTGTGCACATATTCAATTTTTGAATAGACATATATAGACAACTATAATACATTAGAATTATTAATAATGACTAGTTTATGTAATATAATATTAAGTTACACAGTTTATATATAATGAGATCCAATATATAATAATTATTTTAATTTATAATTATTATATGTTATAGAAAGTAGGTATGTTTTTTTAATATATATTTATAAATCGGCTCGTTATGGGTTAGTACTTATGAGTATAATACACAATATTTTGTTTAATTGGCGTTTTAATCATCGGGTATTCGATTGAAATGTGGGCAGTGTGGGAATCATAATGATATTTCATTATAAATAAAAAAAAAAGGTTTATCATTAATTGTACCGAGGAATAATATCATTGGGTAATTATTACATTGTTTTGTGTTCAATATACTCATATATAGGTAATAAATTACAAGTACATATTTTACTAAACGGTATACAGCTGACCTGTTATCGATACAGTAACATGCCGTTATAGGTTAGATGTATTCTCAATAATACTTACGCTCAGTCTTTTTACTTAACTATAAACTGTCTAAAATTTAAACGTTACAAGATGCAATCGGTTCATAATAATTTATGGTAATGCTCATAAATATCGTTTTGTATTTATCACTAGTCTCTTATAGTCTATATAATATTATGTATAAATAATACAAGTTGTTATATTCAAAATAACATTCGATTTTGTTGTATTACGTACAGAAATTAAATAACTCTAATGACGGTTTAAAAACTAAAGTTGACAAACAAAATAAAAAGTATTAATACGTACATAAATCAAAATTGCTACCTATTTACTGTCACGAATAAGTGTTAAGTTTTGTAATATTAAAAAATATGTTGACGAAGGATAAGTGGGATATATTTGTATTATACATTTTTAAAACATACCTATCTACTCGTAAAAGGACAGAGACTATGTGACATGATTAGAATTATTCTCATTATTTAAAAAAAACCATTTTTAAAAATATTTTCACTTTATACCTGTCTTATATTGATTTATAAATATTTATACTGTTAGTTTGAAGTAATCGGTTCGTATAAAATAGTCATAATTAATTTAGAAAGCATGTAAAAAATATTGTGGAGAAATAATCATTTGTTTATTTTTATATTTTATAACATCGTTATAATTAAAAAATTAATATTCGTTGAAAATTTAAATTTTGAGCAAGCCTCATTGCTTATTAATTATTGCCATACAACATAAATATATTATAAATTGTAAATTATGATTCTGACATGTGCATTGTTACATAAAACGTCCTATAATTCAAACGTAATTGTATTATAAATTGTTGCTGTATCAACTTATAACAAGGTTTTATTATTATTGATGACTGTAAAATACATAAAATATTAATTAATAGTTGTATTTATATAATTAAGTAATACTTATATAAAGTTATAATAAAATAAATATTAATTATTAAAATACATTAAAAAAAAAAAATAATAGGTTTTAGCGTATATTTACATATAAACCTACTGACGCATATTTTATTTGTTCTACTCTTAAAAAGAATAAGTTATTAAACTCTTATCTTTAAAGCCTCGTGTGTTGACGACCGAATAGAAAAACTGAAATCTACTAAGTACATATTATTATAATATTAGTACTATATAGTATATAGTCTTATATCTAAACCAAAATGTTATCCCACCACGTATTTTGACATAACTGTTATTGATGGTTAAGCGTACAGCTTCATTCCCTGTATATCATTGTCTCTAAAAACACACAGAGTGAAAATAATTTTGTTTCAAAGGATCACGCGTGGAGCTGATAAGTGACTGCAACGGTGTGTTTTATATACCATTTATTTTATTTGTGTACTACATAACTTATTAAATGGGGAAGGGGGGGGGGGTTATGAAACATTAGCTTTTATTTGTTTTATACTTCATCGTGTTGGTTATGGATATTGCGTTATATTATATCGATCTTAAAAATGACAAGTTGTTCGTGGCACGTGTAGTATAAAAATAAATACTACATCGTCTAAATCAATATTAGGTATCATAACCAACTAGTCTTATCAGTTAAGCAACACGACTGCCTACGCAATGACTTGAAACAAGTTGACAGGAAAATTCAGATAATTTATTACTATCGTAATCTATATTCATTTCCACGGTTATGTTCACGGCATTATTTTTTTTTTTTTTTTTTTGTTTTTTTTAAAAAAAAAAAAAAAACAATATATTCTATAGGTTGTACAGTTTAGGTGTATAAATTGTGATTTCAATTGAAACATCGTGCAAGGACAACAAACATATGTTTTGCATATTCTTATAAGCTTTACATTACTTTAATTACATATAGTAATGCATTAATAATATGCCTCAAATCGATTCGTAGTCAACGCGTTATAGCCAAATAAATGATATTTCGTTATTCATCATACTTTATTTCAGAAAACGTAATATCTTTCGACACTTTAATCATAAGAGAAAAACCTATTGTTAAAAAACCAAACCTCTGCACAACTGTTATATATTTTTATAGAATTGCATTTAATAATTTATACAGAGTGATTCTTTTATCGACCATCATTTCAACATTTTAAAAAATATTTTGCTGCATAATATGAAATTAAAAATCTATGTATTAAAACTTAAAAGATTATGAATGATAAAAAAAAAAGAAAATTGTATAAAAACAAATCGTTTGATGCGTCTTGATACTTCTTGAGATAATGAGTGCCTTTTTTTTTTTTAAATAATCACCCAGTATAATTGTAAATTATGACTTACTACGCAATATAATTAAAATTGTAAATTGTTTGTAATCAAATATGCAACGTTTGGGTTTGTTATAACAAAACATTTTTTACCAGGTATTATTATTATTTTTTACGTAATGTTATCCTTTTATGAATTTGTCACATAACATCACTGTCGGTCACTGATCTCTCTTCTCTTTCCCTCATTGTTGACGCGCTCACAGATTAATTCTATAACGGCATAGTTAAATATATTTTATAGCTTCCGCGTGTCAATTATTATAAACAGTATTGCTATCGTGTTTTTAAAAACCGGGGAAATGATTTTTACGTATTAAATCAATTACCATTATCTCTCCCCTGTTCGTATACTTATATAATATACGCCTAATTATATTATATTATGATCGCTATTCGCTTTGCTCACTATAATTTGATCGGCCTTTTTTACGCCCGTTAGATACACCCGGTATCATTATGTGGTATAATATTATGGTATCTTGAATTCGAAATTGTAATATTAGCATCATTTATTAGCGATATTTGTGCTGTTTAGTAAACGAGCATAAAATGAAATCGAGAATAGTAATTAAAAATAATCCAGGTGGCCAAGTATATGTATTTTGAAGGACAGCCATGATTGATAATGTATATCTGACTTTTTAATATATCTATTTTGTGGTATATGAATGTCATTAAATGACAATAAAGTGGTCAATTAATACAAATAATGTTAATACATAATTTTAGTAAACATATTATACTGGCATAAAAACACAATAGAAAATAAAAATCAAACACATTATCGTGATATAAAAAAATGTCTTACTCTGTTTAAAATTTGGAATGTTTAGTGCCTAAATTATAAACATAAATATATTATAAACGAATACTCGTATTTGGTTAGAATTATTTAGTATTTATATTTAATATAGGTAGACGAAGTCAATTGTTTGAACTGTAACGAAGGTCAGCAATTTAACAAACATACGTAAATATATCAAAGCTCTCGCGTTCGGCTAACATAATACGAACATCGTCTGAAAAAATATAAGTTGTTTAGTAGATAAGTATAAAAAAATATTAAATGAGTTATAAATGCAAAGTCATCATAAATTAAAGCTTCTATATTAAAATTAATTTACGAAGATTGTATTGAAATTATTTAATCATTACTTAAATTATGTTGTAATACATTTAAAACTATAAAGGATTATCAATTAGACAAGCCTTATGTAAACATAAATAATAAATAATAATATTATCAAAACTTAAAAGTCTTGATGGTAAAAATTTGCATGATTGATGAATAAAAAGTAGCGAGTAATCTAGATGCTTTTCATATTGCTCAGTAATGTTGCTGAATCTCGGAAAACAGTTCCGAGTGATCCTCAAATGAAAATGAAATTACGATAATAGCACACATACATTTACCTTTATACTTATTTTTCAATTTGATTGGCATACTACTATTCGTTTAATATCCGTATCGAGGGTAATATAAACTTAAAATAAGTTTATCAACGTCATATAGGTACTTGAAATACGTTCATCGATCGTTGTATAGTATATATTATATTGGTATTAGTATATTATGTATTGTGTACATTATTGATTTAAAATCGTGTAATTTCGGATTAGACCATATTTTAAATTTTAAATCCAGACGTGGATACTTAATTCTTGAGTATTTATGGATACACTTACATGCATTTCAACGAGCTAATAAATATCTTACACTTGTATTGATATTTGATGTGTACTGTTAGCTGAGTTTTTGAATAATTCCTTATATTATGCACAATAAAAGAAATTGAATCGAAAAAGTTATGTCTAATAATGAACATTAAATTGAAAAGTGAACAGTATCTATATGCAATAAGCTGCGTATGTATGTTCATAATATTTTTTTCTTAGAGAACTTTTCATATAGAAATTTAAAATCTACGAATTTTCTTTTGTTTTAAAGTTAACAACGTTTAATCAGAAATTTTATTTGACAAGTAACTAATATGTTTCTAGTAAATTCTGCAAACTACACAATAAAATAAGCTTAAAAATAAATAATGCGATTTAGAGTTGAATCGTCTTAAATTAAGAACCTTATTCACTCTTTCTTAAACTACGAGTATATGACTATTTAACCATCAGACATTGTAAAGATTTTCCGAAATTAAATAAACAATCTATTATTTGGTTGGGATTTATTAATTTTCATTTTCAACGAATAATCATGTTATATTCTGCTAGTGAAAATAATTGCAGATATTTTCATTAGATTTATCACACCTCAGTTCATGGTGAAATACTATATTAAATGCTAAGTTCATTTTTATAAATAATTTAAGAAACCTATTCATATTTGTTTATTAAACTGCAGCAAAGAATTATTTTTTTGTTGGTTTCACAAAAATTAAAGTCGTAAATTCTTATTATGAAATCATCATTATTATTGTCTTAAATGCCTTATAATTGTATACCAATGATGGATACAGATGTCATTATCGTAGGAGGGGGGGAAGTCCGCATAGAAGGTGACCAGCGCGGTGTTAGCAATATCCGGGAATTAATCAAATACGATAATCGTTATCGTTCTTTGAAAATATTTAGCCATAATATTATACATTTTATAAACCACTATTATATTAATTGTTAATCAGATATTATATTATATGGTTAAATAACACATTTTTTTTTTTTTTTTTTTGGTGAACAGGGAGGGAAATTGCCCGCATTTCCACCCCCTTGTATCCGCCTTTGTTGTACATCACCGACAATATTCTAATATTATATAACCGGCTAATTCTAACAGAGGTCTCCAAGCATTAATCTATGTTTTATAAACAATACAAATTGAACGTTTCCGATCATTAAATAGAGTATTCTTTATAAAAAAATATATTATTATTTATTTTATATCAGAAAAATTATTATTTAAATGTTTAGCACAATATAATATTTTATTTATATTGTTATTATTATCATCATCATTAATATTTAAGAGAAATATGTTTTGCGTTTGGCTTATGGCAACCGAGTGGTTTCAATGCGTACGCACGCCGTACATGTTATTGTTGATGCAATTAATTAGTGACTGGGATCGTCGAGAATTTATTTCACTTAGCAATCATTGTCACTGCAGTTTTAATAAACTTCCTTGGAGTGATTTTACAGTTACGTAGGAAGTAGATACGTATTTAAAGTTAAAATATAGAAAAGATATTTTGGTTTGTTACAATTATTCTAATATTTTTATCATTTTTTTTTATGCTTTTATTATATACTTACACGTAATTTCGTTTGACAGTGTAACTGAAAATCAGTAAATTGAAACTATTATTTTACTTAATTAAAATAAAGTAATGTGATCTTTGGAATTTACCAAAAATATTAAATATTATATTGACAATATTCTTATTGTATTTATAATAATATTATGTAGACTCATATTGAAATTTTAGTTTTACAAAAAAAAAAAAAATATAAACATTATGGTGTTAATTAAATCTATTTAAAACTAATATATTTCTTTTTTAATTGAATAAAAATAAAAATCAGAAATGTATGTTCCGAAGATTAAAAAAAAAAATAAGTCAGGGTTGGATCTAAGATTCTTTACTATTTTTTAATGTGTGAAACTGTGAACCAAGTGTTTTAAATAAGGTTTTGACTATTATTATTTTTAATTAATATTACATTTTAAACATCAACATTTTTTTCTTTAAGAAGTTTTATAAAAGTTTAAAACGTTATGGCTTCCTCTTCTTGATCCACTACCGAAAGTTATTTATAATTAACTATCTGAAATTACTAACGAATTATTGTAAATATATCCAATATACATAATGTGAATACTACTGACTGAAGGAAATATTAAAGTACTCTTAAAACGTAACTACTAACAAATTATATGAAATGTCTCAACGACAACAATCAAAGCTATACTCTACTAAAGACATTGATTGATGTATCTGTGAAACGAAACATACGATGAAACATAGGTATATCGACTTTACTCACTGACCCTAGCCTAGGTGTCAAAATTTATATAAGTATTAAAGGTGTATTATTGACCATAGCCTTCAAAATTTTCCTTCTTTAACTCGATAAATTAAATTTGAGTAGCATTAGTGTTGGATATAATACAAATATAATGTGTTTAATGTATTCTATTTAAGTAAATGAAAAGAAAAAGCTTTAACATAGCAATTAATATTGATTTCTTTATCGTGTATACATTTTGTTTTTCATAGCTGTAGCTTAATTAGAATGGTTTTTTTTTACACACGAGTGTGTGAGACTGAGACAAATATTAAAGATTTTTATTTTTTCTCTAAATTGCATTAAAATTACCTGTATCAAACCCCTTAAAAAGTAGGGGGGTTGGCATTCTCTTAATATGTTAACGTTAAAACATGAAATAAAACATGATTATTACTGTATAATACATGTGTCATGTGCCAATAATCTATACTTTCATTTAATGTTTCGTCACTATTAAGTATAAACTATACTGATACAAAACTCATTTTCTTCTTAATATATAATCTGATTTAGATACAAGTATTATAAAAATATATTGCTATATAATATTATTTGAATCAATGCCAAGCGCAGAAACACTTATTACCTACGTATTCATTAAAATCATCATAACGAATTTGAAATGTAAATGCTTATATTATATTATCTGATACAATATATATCTGTTAAAAACACGTGTTGCCTTATACAAAACTGAAAACATTTATTAGTACTATCGTGCATATAGCTCGTATTGATATAATCTCAATTTTTATTAATACACGATTCGAGTGCCGCTCAAAGACGTATCGATAATGTTTGAAAAATAATGTACTATTTGTAATATAGTCTTAAGTCAAGATTCACACAGTTATTAATCCATTTCGGATACTTATAACAATTTAGTATGATGTACGTGATATATGAGTACGTATTACAAATTAAACGATATTGAAATTTTGATAAAAAAAATAATAGATGGGAATCACATGTTATTACAATAATGCTAATGTATAATATAACTGTGAAGGACACGCGTTATACATTAGGTTGAAAATTTACGTTACATTTTACTCGATTGGATCCACGTAATACGAGGAATTTTCCAGCTATAATTATCCTACAACGTATATTAAGCTATTGGTTTAATTTCAAAATAACGACTTTAGAATTAAAAGTACGTAATTAATATAAGTACAGTATATAATACGTACAGTTTAAATACGGTAATATTATACGTACAGTTGTACACAATATTTAAAGTTGTTTCTTTTTACTCCCAATATGTCTCATAATATACTTGTACTTATTAGTTATCGATATCATATATTATTATCTTACAATATTGTCATTAATTTTGTTAATATATTGCATTGAATGATCTTCTTATATTTAATATTTTATTTCCGGAAGTCAAATAACATTATATTGGAATCTCAATAAAAAAAAATATTATTTTAATGTAACTAATGAATTGAATGTCGATGATATGTGCTATGAAAAATGGTAATATCAGGAGGTTTATAATATTATAGTTACGCAGATAAATAAAAATATGAAGTCATAAAACTAAGATTATTTAAAATGTTTGAACAGTTTTACAGTGGAATATACAAATTTGATAATACCATTTATTTAGCATACGAAAACAAATGTCTTATCATTGAGTAATAAAACGGACTGATGAATTTATATATTTTTAATATAACAATAAAACAATAAAACATAAAAAAACATAAGAAAATATAGGACTATAAGACAAATTATTATATAATTAAATAATAGCTATATTCAATAAAAAAAATTGTCATTGACCGAAAAAGAAATTCAAAACTAACCAATTTTTTTTTTATATAAACCTACTTATATTTTTCCATCATTCTGATAAAACTAGTGATGCAATAAGAAATCTGAAAACATTAAAATTTTGTTATAAAGTTGACTGTAAGTCGATTGCCTCGCTTTTTCAAATTTTGTCTCTTGCAGGACAAAAACTTACAGCGGAGCGTTGATTACTTTAGTTATTATAAACCGGATTGTCTGATTAATACAGCTACTGTTTAGAAAGTAAATTTATAATTTGTAAAACAATTTAAATAATAACGAACACTCATTTTTTAAGTTAATCCTCTCTTTGAATCTTTTTTTATCGTTTAGATCATATACTTTGATTTTTTTAAACCTAACATACCAAAAGAATACGTTCAGCAGCTCATATTTAGATTCGTTAGTTTTAATATTAGAGTCAATCGATCTATTTCACAGTTTAAAGATAACAGTACTATCTCAGTTCTCTTACAAGTTAGGTTGGTTAGATTAGGTTAGGTTAACCTACAGGATTTTTACATAAAAAACAAATTATAACTTAAATATTTGTTGAAAAAAATATGTTTATAATATATTTAATAACGCTCATCACTCGATATAAAATAAAAATTTAGCAGCATTCATTTTTAGATTAAGACTTGCTTACTAATAAAACTAATAATGAGTTGTTTACGTAAATTGTTGATATTACGCGCTTATATAAGATGGTGATGATAACTAAAATAATTACCAGTGTGCCGCCAAATTGATAGTTAAAATTAAAAAAATTACATTTCGAGGAGGGTTACATAACACCAAAACCCCACACTGGTCACACCATTGCCGTCCACTATAAGACGTACTTAAATTTAAATTTTAAATTGCGTCACACGTTTATTTTGTCTGCATGTGATAATATGTTATGAGCCTAAATAGAATACAACTGATAACAGCATGATAAATTATAGCTAAGGTTATACTGCGCCATTAAATCGATAAAATATGTTGGAATCGATGTTATTATTAAAACGATAATTGCGTCTAAATACAAATACGCGATAAACATATTCGTGTTTGACAGGTGACGGCTGAAAAAAGGAGCCAGGAGGGGCAGTTTTAAATGAAATTTAAAGAAAATATGACAAATGGAAATTTATTTATTTTTTGCCATCACACCGTAAACATGCTGCTGTGTGGTATAATAGACACGGGACGTCCATAAGTGGACGATAGTATAGACGACATTTTGGCGTCAAGTTTGCTGTAAATACTCCATTTTTTTTTGCGCTGGCCGTGACGTAGTGCTTTTCTCTGCCTAGTCGAATCCAAACCCTAAAATTGTGTACAGTTGTCGGATACAATAATGTACGTAACACCACCAGTGCACGTCTAACTTTTACGTCTACATTTACGAGCCATATTATTCCATATCAGTAAACAATAATTATACGCAGTGAACAATAATGCACTAAACTATTCTGCAATAATATTTCATATATCTATCGTAAATATGTTACAATAAAAATCGCCATATTCTTATTAATCGACGAATTCTAATTTCCGATGCTATAATATAACATAATATTTTATTCTACGAGCGATCCGCGGTGAATCTAAAACGATGCAGGTGACACGATGTAATATGATAATATGCGTTTTACCTTTTCTACTCGTCCAATTTTATATACATTTAAAAACGGATGACGCGTTTTTACGGACCGCATATCGACGATAATAGCTCGAGAATATTATGGCACACAACAGAGTTGTTCAGATACTTACTTTGCCAGAATTATTTTATAACACAGACCACCACTTAAACACATAATTTAATACCGGACGAAGACGATTCAATCGATAGAGTTGATAATAATCGAACTAACGTGGAGAAAACGGTCAGCAATAACCACTTTCCAAAGATTGATTGATGGAAAACATCGTGGTTGCCCGATCGAAAATAACATATTGTGCATAATGGTTTACCGTGGTTACCATGATCGTTGACGTATGACGGACCGTGGGTTTAGAACCCAATTAAATTTTACTAACGAAGACATGCGAAAAGCTGCCATCAAAACAAGTATCAATTTGAATTATACCGTCAGTATTTGATGGTACAATCGTACGTTTATACATCAATATAAATATCTTATTCTTTGTTAGAAGTTATAATTATTATAATATGTTTCATGCGTAGAGATAAATTTAAATACATTTTTTTTGTATTTTGCTAACATTTTACATCTGGCCTTAAACGACTTCAACTATTTTAATATTTTTGTTTTTAAATACATACTGCAAGTATGCACTTTTAATATTAAATTCGAATACAGTTCAATGCTATTCGGTTCTCGACTCCTTATGATTAATTTCATAAAATTATTATAAATTCGTTCATAATTTACTAATATGATACGTCATATGTGTATATATTATACAATTATCGTTGGATTAGTATCTATGAGATTTTTTAAAGAACCTAAACTTTTTTTTTTAATTTAAAATTTAATGTAATCCGCTTTACTTATTCAAATGATTTTTAAAAAATGATTAAGTTTTTCACAGAAATTGCTATATTTTTCTTAAAATTACAAGTAAATCATTTAGTAGATTTCATTAAAAACGGACGCTGTCAACCTTTTGTAATACAATCTACAATAAAGCTCGTGATTTTTCTTTATATGCCGAGAGAAAATTATATTGTGTACTTGCGTATGAAAATACAAAATAAAAACCGAACTCCCCGAGTATAAGCACTAATTATTATTAGATTTAAAATTTTCTAAGCAGCCGTTGTTCTACTCCCAAATTTGTACTCGAAACAAAAAAAATCTTTAAACGACATAATTTATATATATATATATATATATATATATACATAAATAAATGAATGTCTGATTGTCTGTCTGTCCTTTATGCATTCCCAAACCTTTCAACCAATTGTGATTACATTTGGGACAGAGATAGATTAGACAACTGGGAAGAAGACTTTAAAAAGGTAGAGGTCCAACTCCGGGAGGTGCTCACACAGGGATTTTGAGATTTACGATGGAAATATTTATTTATAAATGGTTGCTATTAGTAACCATGATCGTTATTGGTTTGTATAATCTCTATTTGTTTATAATTAGTAAGAATATATCATATACACATTTTTGCAAATAAATTTATAGAAAAAAACAAATTTTAGGCATGTGCAACCGTCGCGATGTTTCTCATGTATCTACTTAATTCTGATTTCACTCACTTATGCGCCTCATGGGGATCTGTGATGGATTACCTACTTGATAATTTATTGCTCGCATATTGTCCGTGATCTAATGCAGTAGATCGTTTACCTAGGTGGTTTAGTTGCATGTAAATCACTTAAGGTTATTCTTAATTTAATCTTTGGCTGGGGTAACGCCGGATGGGACGGGCGCACACTAGTTGCCTCCCGAAGTCAAAAAGGTCAATAATTTTTATAGGAATTGCCTCCCGACTACATACGAGTTGCCTCCCGGCGTGCCCCAAATTTTATCGTATTGAATAGGGTCTACGAGTAGTACCAGTAATCTTCGGCTGGTACCGAATTCCGTCCCGGGCCCCCTATGGTTCCGTGACCGAAGACCGAATTCCGTCCCGGGGGCGGAGCAACTATGTCCGAATTCCGTCCCGGGGATGGATAAACTATGTCCGAATTCCGTCCTACTACCTGTAACTATGATATAGGTGGCAGTAACATTTTCCTTCA
>JACXSJ010002988.1:0-32371 GCA_014851325.1 Pentalonia nigronervosa
TTATTATTTATTATATGTATTAAAGTTGATGCATTGTTGATATTCAATATTATAAAAATATATTTAATTATGATTCATAGATTTTCAAATGTCAAGTAGCATGCTATGTTTACCTACTTAACCTACTCTTTTAATTGGAGGACTATAAAAGTAACGAAAATAAATTGCCTACATACATTTTTTGTCAGGAAACAAATTTAACAAAAAATATTTTAACTAAAATATATGTAGGTATATGAAAATTAATCCAAAAATTGTATGATAAAGAGTACAATATCTATAGAAATTTAAATTGCATAACAGAATTTTGATGTATATATAGTTTGGAGAAGAGATTTAGTCCAATAAAAAACTAGACCACCATTAAAAAAAAAATAATAATAAAATATTTCTATATATTCTTGTATTTAAAGTAAAGTCACATACAAATAAATAATAATAGATGATAGACACACCTATTATCAGTAAAATATTTACAAGATCCAATACAGTAAAAGGTAAATTGAAGAAGGAAACAAAAATGTTACATGATTTCATTACATACTTTTAACTTATAATATACAATATACTGTTAGATTAAAAAATTAAAATAAATATCTTAATAGTATTGTGAATCTCTAACCCTCCCCCGTCCTCAATCAAATATGGATGAATTAAAAGTTGATATTTTTTAAATTTAAGTAAGGCATGAATTTTAGCCCAGATATGCAAAAATTTTAATTAGGTACTGCTATATTATATCCTTTACTGATGATGTATTTAAAATAAAATTTAGAGATTATAAAATCAGATTGAACTCAAAAGGTATTATATAGATACCTAATCCATAAGTTTTTTCATAATATATAACACTTAATACTAAGTAAATATTTGTGATTTGTAGAAAAAAATCAAATCTTAAATGTTTAATTTATAGTTGATACTTTTAACAGTATAATTTTAAAGAATTTTGGTATTTATTTATCACATAGTGATTATAAAAAATTAAATACATTTTTAAATTCCATCCATAACCTTTTATCATGAAATGATACCTAGTTTAAAGTTACAGTTTAGAATTTAGATGATTTAGTTTCGTTCATAAAAGATAATATGCTACCACCTGCCAAATTATTATATAATTTAAATGTACATCTAACTATGAAAATATTGATTTAATATTCTGTATTTATACTTTTACATTTTGAGAAAATCATTACATCTAATATTCATAAGAAATAAATCTATTAAATTGCAACATATATTTTAAATCCTGAGCAAAACAAATAATATATTTATTATTTTTTTTTTCATTTTTAAATTATTATATAATTTTAGTTTATTCACTATTATGTCTTATGGGTTTATATAGTTATTATGTGTAGAATAAAAAATAATTGAATTACTAACACTCAATTTTAAATAAGACTTGCAGGATCGAAAGGTACAATTCCACTAGTGAATATTATTATTTAGTAGTTCAATTGTGAAACTATTCATCAACAATAAAAATCATTCCTCTTATTTGTGAGTTGTGACTATTTCCATAATACTATGCATAACTCTTTATGGCACAATTAAAACTATTAAATGTTGCATACATTTATAAATTGTATAAATACAAATCATAAATTTACTATCAATTTATAAAACTGAAAATCAATTTTCAGAAAAATATTGGGCTCGAATTTAAGTGTAAAAAAATTGAAAAGCAATAAAAAATGTTGAAATTACATATATTTTACATTTTTTAACAATAAAAATTCCAAAATATTCATTTTTTTTTTTTCATTATGTTTAAATAATCAAATTACATATTTTGTAAGTACTTTTATTATAAAAATTTTAATTTTTATCAATACTGATCAAAATATTTTCCTTTATTTTTATAATAAATGTCCTTAGTTCTTTCTAATGTTCTTCTTTATATTAACAATAAGACATTACTAAAAATAATTAATAACTATTAAGTTATGAATAAATGTACAGTGTAAGTGAAATTTAAACAAAATTTACTTAGATCATGAATTTTTATTAAAATACATTATAATATGGACATTTCATAAAATGGACAATATCTATATTGTACACTTTGAGTAGGTAATTATTATAAAACAAATAATAAATTATATTATTATATATTAAACTTATTTTTACTCAAATATTGACTCGTCGACTTATCAACTAATTGGCTAGGATCAATTTATAATTGTTAATTGAAATAACAATGTAATGTTGAATTTTGAACATTTGTCCATGTCTTTATTCGTCAGTTATAACTCTCCAGGTAACATAAAAAATCTAAATTTTACTATGTATTTATTTAATTGATTTTTGTTCATAAGTTTTTTTGATGTGTTAATTCATCGATGACAAAATTTGCCTATGTCAATTTTTAACAGTCTGTTAAATTATCGTAACCGCTTTAAATATTTTTAATTTTAATTTTCAATTATTTTAGTAAATTTTATATTTTTAATTTAATTCAAATTAATTAGGTAATAAGCTTTATATTTCTATCTATAATTTTCAATTATTTTACTAAAAATTCTTTAATAAATTTTATATATACATTTAAACTAAACTTGTTTCAAAAAATTATTAATAAAATTAATATTCTGCATATTTTAGTGCATATTTCAATAATGATGCAAAAATGCATATTTTGTATGTTTTTAGTATTTAATTCTAGGCCCTAGTAATGATTAACAATGATGTTAAAAAATTAATTTTAAGTTATAAACTATATAATTTTCTATAAAAAATATGGAATATTTATTTTTGCAAGACGATTGATTGTGGCATTGACTGTTACACAACATGTGATTTTTTTAACATGCATACTTAATTAATTGGCGAGGATTTTTTGCTTAACAAGAGCAAAAAATAAATAATATTCATCCATCTTTTCATAAAATACATTCCTTTCTTTTTTATTTAAAATTACTATGTAAAATAATTGATTCACTTACAAACTACATACACAAGTACGCATTTCACATATATAACAGACACGCATTAGCTAAATATTATTTTTAAACATTTGAAGTTACATAGATATCCAAAATCCGATAAGGAAGTATTGACATCGGATGTGGAATTATCAAAATTTAATTTGATGTCTCTCTGATATAATATAATGCTTGTGTTTAATATTATTATCTTTAAGGATATAGAAAGTTTAGTTTTTCTCATTTTACGGAAATTTGTACTAAGTGTACAATATAGTATAGTTACATACCTGTACATATAGTTTATTAAAAATAAAATAATTATTTTAATTATTATGATTAATTGTAATAATTAATTTTTTTTTTCTTTTTGAAAATAAAATATAATTTATTATTTGTCTTATAATAATTACCTACAGAAAATGTACAATATAGATATTATCCATTTCATTAAATGGATCTACTTATAATGTATTTTTGCCAAAATTTATGATCTGGACAAATTTTATTCTACTATCTGGATATTCAGTTCATGAAATAAGTAATTTCACTATATGGATACAACATATCTATAATTTAAGTCTAAGACAATTTTTCATTATTAGAAAGAAGAATTACAGAAAACATTCTGTCATATTTAGGTTTATTTTTTACTACTTTTGTATAATTAAATAAAAAAAAAAAATTAATATAAATGTATTGTTCATTATTTTTAGAATAGGAGAGAAAGCATTCCAAAATGGCTCAACCACCAAATCGAAAGAAAGTTAATGTCCATATTATCCACAGAGCACCCAAGCCAATATGCAATGTAGTATTCAAACAAATACCATTTCACATCAATAAACATAGAATCGTTGGACCAATGGCTGTTTATTGTGTCTTACAAGTGAACCCTAATATGGCACAACCACTAGGTACAGATATAATAAAAAAATAATAATAATAATAATAATAAAATAATGTATCTTGAAATTGATAAATAAAATATTTTATTATGTTTTCAGTACAAACTAAATTTGAGTTTGAGTTTAAATTACCGGATGTAATTCAATCAATGATAAAAGATACAACAAAACAACACCATTTACAGCTCCGATTTGGAGAACAGTTGCCAGGTATGAATGAGTTAGCAGAAGGTTTACCAGGACCCATATACATTTCTATCGATACGTACAATTCATCCGCTATCACAAAGAGCCCTATAAATTTTGATTGCAATTATTTTTTATTATTAAATAATCCAAAAAATACTATTTCAATAATTTGGCCATCATGCAAAAAACCATATTACATGGTGATAGATATCGTAAATACAATCACAATTGAAAATTTGATCGAAAGAATACAAATTGTCAATGATCAATCTTCTGTTACATTAAATACAAGAACTAAGGTCATGGAATTGTTGAAAAATTCTGATACAGAAATTCTTGGTTCAGCATCTCAAAAGTTCATTTTGTTGTGTCCAATAACCAAATTAAGAATGAAATTACCGTCAAGATCTAAAAATTGTAACCATTTACAATGTTTTGATCTACATGCATTTTTTTCATTGAATAAGATAAAGCCAACATGGAAATGCCCAATTTGTAAGATACCCATTATGGTTGGTGATTTGGTAACGGATTCGTTCCTTTTGGATATTATCAATAGTGAAACTCTTCCTATAAATTGCTCCGAAATAACATTATATGCTAATGGCAACTGGGAACCAACTATAGAACCAAAGATTGAAATTCTTGAAGATGATCAGACTGAATCTGATAATAACACTTTTACTGTTGACTTGGGTAATTCAAACGATGAAAATAATTATGATGAAAAGCCTATACTAACAACAACAAATAGTGGGAATCCTGATGACCAAACCCAATGTTAATCAATTGGACTACAACTACTAATAATACAGACGTAGAAAATCTATCTACCAAAATGACTAATACTGATATAAAATAATGATATGCTATTTAAAATGTAGTACAATAATTCAAATTTTTAATATTATTTTAGATATAGTATTATATTAAAGTTAGACATCTTCACTTTTTAATATATCAATAACAATTTTTTTTTATATATGTATGTTACTTTTGCATTTTTTAGTATACAGTATGTAAAATAACTTTTTGTATTTTTTAGTATACAGATTATAAAAAACTTTTTTTCAAATAAAAAACCTATAAAAAACCATCTGCACTGTCATGAGCTTTAAAATTTAATACAAGATTAAGTTAGGTTATCAACTTATGAGGAAGTTGTTGTAATAGCAGTTCAAAAATATTAAAGATACGTCAAAAATCATTAAAATCACAAAAATTTGCAAATTATTTTGTAGTTAAAAACTTATGAAATATATAAATAAAAATACAATCACGGATTTTTTTATAGACATTTTAATTTAAAATTTGGAAGAAATTAGATATTTTAACAAAGATAAAAATTTTATTTCTAAAATAAAAGTATTTATAGAGAATCTTATAAAAATAGGGAATCAATGAACTAATTAGCAAATAATTTTGAATAAAATATTCCTATAGATAAAACATAAAACTTCATGATACTAGGTACATGATAAGTATCATGAAAAATAATATCAATAAATGAATTGACAAGAATTACTCCTGTTTCCCATTAAACCATCAATTGTAGATAAAAAAATAAACTAATGATCAAATTGTTGAAGGTGAGAAATTCATTTTAGATCCATAAATAGTAGCTAATCATCTAAAAATTTTAATTTCTATTGGAATAAGCGAATAGCAATATGTATTGTAAACTTGTATATCTACATCCATACCAATTGTAAATATGTGATAATATCAGACAATAAATCCTAATCAATAGTTCATATAGCATAAATTATTATTCTTATATTACCAAATGTTTTATTTTTATATCTTTCTTGACTAATAATACGAAAAATTAAACCAAATCTTGGTAAAATTAAAATATATACTTGAGAATATCTAAAGAATCAAAATAAATATTAATAAAATATAGTATCTCCTCCTGCTGGATCAAAGAATGATGAATTTAAATTTTGATCAGTTAATAGTATTGTAATAGCACCTGCTAAAACTGGTAAGGATAAAATTAATACAATAATTGCAATTAAGATTAATCAAGAAAATAGAGGAATTTGGTTTAATTTTAAATATAATATCAAAAAACATAAAATTAAACAAAAAATGATTAAATTCTTGCAAAATGTAAAGAAAAAATAGTTAAATCAACTGAAATGTTATTGTGTGCAATGTTATTTGATAATGGTAGACAAATAATTCATTATGTACCTGTTTTGTTATCAATTAAAAATTTACATATTATTATTATAAATGATGGGGGTAATAATTAATATCCGATATTATTTAATTGTAGGAAAAATAATATATTGGGACATCCTATTATTATAGGATTTAATCAATCTCCAAATTCACCAATTACAATTAGTATTGTTATAAAAAAAAATTATGAATTGTAACAATTACATTATATAATTGGTTATTAATAATTTAATTAATTTGTCTTAATTCTAATCGAATTAAAATTCTAAGTGACTGTAAATTTACAAAAACAAATTTTATTGTTCTATTCTTTTATATTTAAAATACATACTCAAAACCGAACAAAACAATAAATATCGATACTCTTAGTGAAATTAATAAAAGACATCGAATTTTTATTGATATAAAATGCACTATCGATGTTTATTACACAATCACTGTGCTAGTGTAGCACTGATATCAAAAAATAGGGAAATTGGCTTTCTAGATAAATCTTTTCTATGGATCCGACTATGTATGTGGGACGAGTGTTTTGAGGTGTGTGTCTAGCTGTGGCCGGTGGGGAAAAGGTACTCAGTAGACTGTGGTGTGACTGTGTGAGAAACACCGTCATGTACGTGGCCACCGCCAAACGTAACGTCGTTAATTGAGGCAGCTAAAATAAAATAGAATTATCACTAAAATATTGAATTTTTTTTTTTTTTGCTAATAACTGAAACATTATTTAACTCATTACATTTAAAGTTACAAAAGCACATAGCTTTTGCCTTTATTGATTGATTAATACCTCAAAAAAATTTCACAATTACAAATTGAAATTACCATTTTGATAAAAAGCCGTTGCCCGTTTCTATTTCGTGAAATTGACAACTTTTCATAAAAAGATCGATTCTTTGAAGTAGCTATAATTTATACAAAAACATAAGACTGAAATTAATATTTTTTTTTTTCAAGAAAAACTAATATTTCCAGTCTGTTTAATCTGCAATACAATTTAATCTCACACTATGCGATATAAGATGCCATACAGCAAATTGTACAGGCATTGGACGATCGCTGCAATAACTACGACCGTGATGACAGAGCACTGTCAGCACACAATCGCAAATCATTACTTCACATGTTATTATAGAAAGCAATTTATTAAAATATTAAATTGAGTAAAATATGTGTGATAAGAGATTAAACGACAATAGTGTTGTACGACTGTACTAATGCGTACGATTGGGACACCCAAATCGGTATTATTATACTGCTTCAAAAAGTTATTCTCACAAAAAAGACTTACGATTTAAACAATTATTTTTTTTTAATTACAGGACATTTTTAGATAAAATAAGTGGTTTTATTTTTAAGATGAATGATTTATGTTTTTTTTTTATTTTTTAATTTAAGTCAGTATAAATTTATAGCAAAAAAAAAAACAGTTATGATTAAATTGTATGTTCTAAAAAAATCTTTGATTAATAACTATAGACTGTAGGGACATGCATTTTTTACCAAATAGGTATTAATATTAGTACTTTCTAAACAAGAGAATATAGTTTTTAAATTATCTTATCTCTTTTTTTGATTTTTATATGCATTTGAAATTTAATTATTTACAATTATATTTACTTTTATTTCCAATTTATTTATTAGTTTTTACTAACCTAGTAGATTTTGCAAAATTTCTTATAACTATAAACTAAATATATATATATATATATATATATATATATATACATTGATGATTCCAATACAAGAGTGTAAAATATAGGAGGCGATTCGAGTAACCTTGTTAAAAATGTTCAGGAGGCAATTTAAGAGTCAGATGGGAGGCATTTCAGTGTGCCTTATTTTCTAAGCAATAATAATTTGTAAAAATATTATTTCATACATGATATGTGAACATACGAAAAAGTACTATGTCACTTTGGTATAATATACATAGGTGATAGATGTATATAAAATATAATATATTTGCATTTTTCATATAATATTTAATATATAAATATATTATATATTTCTAATAATTAATACCAATAGTAATGGTTTGCACTGAATATTTAACGTATACATATTACATTTTATGCAATGTATTAAATATTATTCCCGATATGATAATGAACGCGACGATTCCATCAGTCCTTATCAAGCTGTCTTTTTTTCCTTTTATCATTAATTCAATTTTAAAATAAATATTTATTATCTTTGACTCTTGTTATAAGCTATATCGAGTGTACTACTGTGTATTTTTGTCTATAATCTTTTTCACGGCCAACGCCCTTGTTATTATTTATTGTATTATTATTCTTTTTTTTTCGTAAAGTGTCTTTCGTTCGTAAACTTTTGCAGCTACCGATTACGCGGCGTATGCTGCTACAGATCCGCATACTTTGTTATTATTATGTTTTATATCTTCTTGATTGTTGATAAAACCTCAATTAAAAAGCAATTCAGCCAATTTTGAGTTCTTGGTCCAGTTTATTTTCATTCACCACATGTATGTAATTGGGTAAACTATGTATTCTTTAAAATAATTATAATTTAATAGATATAATAGATATAGGTTTTCAATATAAACCTTTTGATGTTTTTGGCCATGTTCAAATATTAAATTATGTGCCCAATAAAAATAAATTAAATAGGCACATACTTATAAATATTGATGACGAAATGGTTTTATTGAATGCAATTTTTGGAACTTTTATGACCAGTATAGCAGAATGTTTTGGCATATTCATTTGATATTAATTTTCACAATATACGCCTCACTTATTCTTTAATATCTCCTCCTCTAATTAAAGACAACATTTTTATATGTTTTAATAACAAGACTGTATTAAAAATTATAATTTATAATTAAAAACAAATACTTACAGTTTTGTTAAATAAAGTGTTATTGTTGGTTAATGTCTGTTGCAAACTATTTAACGATTCTTCATTTGATACAGGTAGTGTTTCATAAATTTATTCAAATTCATGACTATTAAATGATGAAGTTGCACATAAATGATCAGGAGATAATTTTTATTTTTCTTGCATGTCCCTCAAAATCATCATTATTGTGTGCAAATATTGTCCGTATTCCTTACTTCTATTTAATTTTAATAAAATTAATATTATTCAAAATTGTGAAATAATTAATGTCTAATAAATAATAATTAATTGCATTATTATCAGATAATAATAATAGAGTACTCTTTATTTCAGAAACTATATATAAATAGTGTATTATTTTTTTAAGTTTCAATTAGAGTACCTATTCAAACTTAATTTATCTAATATATCTGTTTTTATTTAATAATACTAAAATTTAATTAAAGGCATTATTTAAAAAAAAATAGATATTTAAGTGTTCCTGAATCACAGTCTTTATTTTGAAAAAATAATGAATTAGGATATTCATTTTGTACTACAGGCAATAATAGATTTTCATCTTTAACATTATTTGTATCAACTTGCAAACCATCCAATAATAATGTCAAAATTTATTCTGACTGACTTACAGTTGAAAAAATATAATAACATAATAATTTAATTTGCTCTTATTCATATTAATATTATGTTAATATATTAATACTCTGATCACTTATTTACAACCAATAATTGTAATCTTAACTTTAAGAACACATTACAATTTATTAGTACCTATGTATGAATATTTAATAATATATTTAATTTATTACCTACTCATAATTAATAAGTACCTACATAACTTACAAACAATATACCTACATGAACATTATTTTAACAGTTATGTACAGTTACTCAGAAGGTACAATTGTACGATTGTATATCATCACCTCTCTTATTCGCCATATCCAAAATCAATATACAAACTTCTAAACTTTGGACTTTGTGAATTTGCCTTCTGTATGTTTATTTTTTTCTCTCTTTTTAAAAACTGATCATTTATGACTCCATCACAAAACAAACATTGAAATTTAAAATTAAAATCAGATACAGCTGATCTTAATTTCTCTTTTAGTGGTGAAAAATAACTTGTACACGGTATTTCTTTAGCTACATTAACTACATTAATAGTGACTTTAATAATTTGAGAACGGGTATAATTCTTATTACATTTTATGTAAATTTTAATGTTTTTGTTAAATGTTAACATTAATAATCTACTGATTATATTCTACATCTCCTTAGAGTTGTTCATATAATTTAAAAACAGACAATGATACGTGCACTTATTTATATTTTATAAGAATATAAGTTACTAATGCTTTGATTGTATAAGGAAAAATTTTTTTTATATATTTGTAACATGATAATCCAAAATAATATGCATTTATTGTATAATAATTATTAAATAATATTTTAATTTTAATAAAATAAAGTAATAATAATACATATACATAAAAATAACAAATTGTAAGACAATTACTCATGTCATAACACATAGATTTTCGATACTTTGATATTTCATATTTGATTATCTAAGTAAATATTGTTCCCACAAAAAATTGTTAAGTATCTTTTTTGTAGATAATTACTTTTTCTATAATAAAGTATATAAGTATTTATCTTCTAAACTTAAAATGAAACGAGTTATTTGTAAAAAACTAATTTAATTGACATAAAACGCGCTCTAGCGGAAAGAGCTGGGATCTGATCTTAGGGAACTTTTAGTATGTTTTATTGAGGACGCTTCACTTAAGGTATATTCCAAAATTCAGCTTTCCAGCATTTTTTCTAATTCACCTAGACTAATAAAATGACGATGAGGCAAAAAAGGTTTAATAGTTTAGCTACTTTGTAGCTCGAAATAAAGAATATTAATTTGAACCAAGCAATTGATGAATTCGATTCGGAATTTAAAGAGAACGTCGTCTCAAATTAAAATAAATAAAAAAATATTCTTGATTGTTTTTTTTTTATACTAGATACATTAAAACATATAGACACAAAATATCTAGTTCTTTTTTAAAAAAAAAAAAACAGTATTTAGTTTTTTATTTATTATTTATTGTTCATTATTAGGTACATACGATAGATAATACAACTGTATTTTAAGTATTAACAGGTTATAAAACATTAGCAATTTAATAAACTAGTATATGGTTAAATATAACTTACTGTAAATACTTTTAGACCACTATTATACTAAAACAATGAAACATGCGCGAAGTACCACATATTATGCAATAAAACTATGGACAAAAATAGTATATACAAGACAACAAAATTAACACACATAATATACACATGTAATAGATAATTCATGCAACATTAAACTTTAATGTTTAAACTACAATAATAATCTAAGTATAAGATTAATTAAAAAACATTTTTGATACTTTTTAGTTATTCTAGAAAAAAAACAAACACCCAAAATATAAAAACAAAGAAGCTAGAAAGAGTACATGAAACATTAGTTTCATGTTTAGATTTATCTTTATTAAGTTCTTACCAGAATCTTGAAAACTGGAACTAGGAATAAGATTCTAAGATAAATGATTATGCTCTTGCTCTACTTTGTCGATTACATTACCTAATATTTTATATAAATATAAATTATTTTATTTTTTCAAATGTTAAATATTTTGAATAACTTACTATCACTAGACTGTTTTTTAAAAAAAATGAATTTTTTTTTTTGATTCTCATTTTGAAAAAAAACTGAAACTCTTGTTAATAATTAACATAAATCAAACGGCTTTATGTACTTTAAACTTTATATGTATATGGTCTATAAGTTAACATTAAAAGTATTCAATACAACTTGATGTCATCTGACATTTGACTTTTGAGAATTGAACGAACATTGATTCAGTGATAACACGCTATTTTGGCGGTACAATGTTATTAACAATTTAATTTTACCATAGAATAACGTCATATATTCAATAAACATCCTGCCATAATAAAATACAGAATTCTATGGTTACCATAGATAATAATCTAAATCTATAGTGGTTACACTAGGGCCCTATATAGATAGATATAATAGATATAATCTCTACAGTGCCTTAGTTACACGATTTTAGAATATAGATAGGCTAATAATTTAATTGATGTCTAATACATATACGGAAATTACAATTTTGTACCTGTTGACTGTTTATATATATGTGTGTGTGTGTGTGTGTGTGTGTGTGTGTGTGTATTTTATATATTTCAAAAATTTTCTGATGGTGCAAAAACATGTCTGCATCACACAGTTTACGCCACTGTATACAATACATATACAATATATGTATTGTAATTGTAATTAATAATTACTAATTATTATATTACAATATATAACACAACAAAATATGTTTGATTATATAAGATTCAACACTTAAATTGTTTGCTTGTTTGATGTCTGTATTGATATAGTCTGTTTTATTGTAATTGTTTTCATTTACCTTACTTGTTTTCTTTTCAACTATGTCTTCAGCAACTATTCCTTGTAAAACTGCAATTTCTTAAATAAACAATTTATCATAAAAATAGAATATAAATATAACAATGAATATGATTTTAAAAAGTGCTTATATTAGATATATATATTTTGATATTATGTATAATCAAATATTAATATAAACTAACTACTAAATATTAACTTACTACTTGCAAAATTTGGAAAATCAGGAATATTATAACATGTTTCTTGTTCTTTATCACTGCCACTACTAGTTCATTATAGTCAGCTTGATTGGATTTTTTTTTTGTTCATTTGGAATATTAATGAGTTCAGCTTCTGAAGCTGATGAATATAGAACTAGTATTTTGTCAGCACATTTTGAAGCTTTGTTATAATTTGAAAATATTTGTTTAGATATAACTTTAATTAGATGTAACTTCCAATCACTGCTTGGTTTTTGATTTATATTTAATTGCAGCTTGCAATTATTGAGTCCCTAATTTTTCGGCCCAAAAGCATTCGTTAAAAAGTTGTATCCAGTTACTGGGTATTTTGTGGACCCCGTGAAATGCGTAAATGAAATCAGAATTAGATATGTACATGAACGACATTGCAACGCTTACCCATGCCAAAGATTTATTGTTTTTTTATAAATTTAAAACCAGATAAGCAACTTATAAATCGTAGCGACATAGCGGTGGGTTAAAGTCTACACACGGCCACGACGTAACAGTGCCGTAATCATACCGAGATTTTCCCGGAGTTTTAAACACAGTTTCAACTATAGACATTTTTGCTACAACGACAACAAGTGCGAGTATATTGTAAGTTATTAGTACGACGCGAATGACGGATATGGAGTAAAAAGTGTTGTAACGCGTTTGTAGTTCAAACCCGACACCACTGAATACGATGCAAAGCGCGCTAAATTATTTACATTATTATTATTTTTTTTGGCACCCGATTAATTTTTCCAAATAAATTATACACTAAAACCTTCCCTGAATAATAGATCTATTAAATAGGGAAAACTGTACTAAAATCTGTTGAGTATTTTTTGAGATTTTACGAACAAACAAACAAACGCTGTCTCTTTATTATAATACTAAGATAAAATAATATGTGCAAAATGTTTTTTTCTTAAATAGTTATTTGTTATTATTAATGTAAACGAATAAAAATAAAAATGATCAATATAGGTATATACCTAGTATGAAAATATATTTAAATAACTTACCACAGTGATTGCTGTATACAAGTTACGACAATGACCAAATTCAAATGGCACAACAATAGCTCAGAGTGACTCACCATAGGTTCAAATTTCCAACGTAGGTAGTAGGTACTTAGATATATACTATAATAGATACGTCAATACTAAATAGTAGTAAATACAATACAAATATGTTGTAAAAGGGCACTTAAAGCACTTGTTAAAAACTTAAAAATTAAAAAAACACTTTTTATATAAAAACACAAATGACAAATTACAATCATAGTTAATACACAAGCACGCGAAAGAGCGCACAGTTAACAAATACGTATTATAGCAGTGTCAAGTTAAATCGAAAATCTCAGGCCGTTTGATTCAAAATATATTAATACAACGATTAATAGATAAATATTCATAGAATATTCACCAATAGATAAGTTTGAAATATATATTTTTTGGATTATTTATTGTATAATCAAAAATAATTAATACAAAAAATATTTAAAAAGGCCACAATATCTAAATATTAGCTTCAATGACGGACTATGGGAGGAGGAATAGTGGTAACCACACGAGAAAAATATAAAGCAGCCAAATCCTAAATTTCCAAAAGATGTCAAGCCAAGATCTGACTTCATCATAGGGTTCAACATCACTGATGATAACAATTTAGTTTTTTCAAATATTATTATTCATAGCATAAAAGGAATGTGAATCAGTATTTTCTAATATTTGTATTCAGATTGTATGTATCTGTTTTAACCAAATAATCAGAATTTTTTTTTTCAGTGTTTGAAATGATTTAAAAATTTACAAGAAATGAGTCTGTTTTTCCCATTTAAATTTTGTGGAAATGGTTAACATAGAAAACAATATATTTCAAGAACTTTCACTCTTCAAATTAAACAATCGTCTCTATTTAAAAGTTAATTTTTTGCGATCATTGTTAGCAAGCAAAAAATTATCAGTTTTATCAATATTTTGTATTACTTTCTACCACCAGTGAAAATGTTTGCCACACCATAAGTTTAAATTCAATATAATAATTAAATTTCCAACATACTGATATATACCGCAGCAAATCTTTTTAAATTTTTAATAATTCAAATTGAAAAAAAAAACAATTATTTAAATCTATTGTTGTTTTTTATTACAACTGTATTAATTACATTATTACAAAAGAGGAGCAATAGAATTAAAACAATTCTGTTATCAGTTATAAGACATTTGTTTTTTTTCATATTATTAAATTTCAAAAAATTATTTATAAATTTATAATAATTTGTTATGAACTATTGCTTAAAATAACATAACATTTTTATGACTATAGAATTCTGTATAAATTAAAAACTTAAAATAATCAAATTTTAGTTTTTAACAGTATAAAAAATGTCTACAACAAAGCAAAAACAATTTGCTATAAACTAATACTTAAAATAACATATTTTTATGATTAATAAGATTCTGTTTAAATTAAAAAACTTTTTAGATAATTACAATTTAGTTTTGACAATTTAAAAATTACTATAACAAAGCAAAAACATTTTGTATAACTTTTAATATCAATTTGTTATAAAATAATGTTTAAAATAACATATTTTTATGATTAATAAGATTCTGTTTAAATTAAAAAACTTTTTAGATAATTACAATTTAGTTTTGACAATTTAAAAATTACTATAACAAAGCAAAAACATTTTGTATAACTTTTAATATCAATTTGTTATAAAATAATGTTTAAAATAATATAATATAGTTATGACTAATAGGATTTCATATAAATCAAAGACTTTAAAAATAATTATATTTTGGTTACAAAAATTGAAAATTACTATATCAAAGCAAGAACATTTTGTATAGTTTTTCATGATTAGGATCTTTAAAGTGAGGAACAAAATTGATTGGAACTATTTCTTTAATACCTTCTTTTTTGGTTGGTTTTTGAAATTTTGAACTGAAAAATAATAACACAAATTTAATTAATTAAAATAATGATGAATTAATTAGTAAATTAATATTCACTTTTACAGTTTAAGACACATAGCACTCTATAACTTAACCTACAAATCCATTATTTTATGACAAAGCCACTAATAATGATCCTTTTATAACTATAATTATGAAATAATAGTAAGCAATTATATAATGTTTAAATATAATTTTTTTTTTTTTTAATTTGTAAGTTTATTACTATTGATGGTTAGGCTTCAACAGTTAATATTAAAACATAGTTATTTAATAGCGTTGGCCTAACTAATATTAGTTAATACATAGCAACCAAAATGACCTAGTCCACTAGCATAAGGTTTTAGGCCAGTTTAGCTTTGAAATATTACATTATTCTGATATTCTAGAATGTTTAACATAATAGAATTAAGTATAATTTTGTAAAGGTTTAGCTGTTCTAGTACTATGTCTCATCTGCATAGGCATTTAAATTTTTCTTACAGATCAATTTGTAAATAATTATTAAGACTACTTATCTTTGAAAAAAATATAATGCAATACAATACAAGTTTTCTATTTGGAAAATGAAAAATAAGTGGCTTGTATAAAATATTTTGCACAATCAGTTATCGAATTAAATATTAAATTTGTAATAAATTACAAATGTAACTAAGTATAAAAAAGTATAAAAGTATAAAATTCTACTAAAAATATATCGTTTCAAATTCCAAAAAAAAAAATTGTATTTAACACTTTAATAAATAAAACACTAAAATATATAATATATTATGTTTTATAATTTACCAAATAAATAAAAAAAATATATTTTTTTTTTATTTCTTAATACGTCTATTCAATGTTAAATGTTTTAGAAGTATTTACATATTGTGATGTTTTAAAGTGGACTTAGTTCCAAGTACTTGAATAATTTAATATGAATCCACTATAATAGAAATAAAATATTTACCTCAATAAATTATTTTTTAAATGTATATAAAAGCTATAAAATAAAGTATATACAATAATACTTACAAGTATAAATCAATTGCATCTTCTGATACTTTTGGGTGTTGTTTATCAGTTAATTCTCGAAACTATACAAAAAAAAATACCAAAATCCAATTGAATAAATAAAAATAAGTAGTTTATTTGCAAAAAGTATGAATTAGAAGTAATTGTTAAACAGCAATAGACAAATACATAGTATCATGAATAATAAATATAACTTAAAATAGTAAAGATAAAACACTCTTTTTAAACATGGGTATATTTAAATGTATAATTATTAAAATTATATTTAATAAAAATTGGGTTATTAAAAATCAAATTGTACTTATTTTCACATTAACAAATTAATTATATAGAAAATAAACTTCATGAAATAGAAGTATACAGGTTCTAAATAATATTTTATCTACAGTAAAAATAAGGCTGTGAATTAACGAGTTAGAAATTTAAAGTTTTATAACTATTGACTAAGTAACATAAAGAATTCATTTATTTTCTTTTAACTTCTAGACGAGTTAAAATTTGTGCCATGATATTCCTTATCAATTAATTAGTTTTTTGTGGTCATGTTAAGTAAATTTTTTCCTAATATGAATTCCATTAATATAAAATATATTTTGTTTTAAACAAATTATTATTTTTATATATATAAAAAATAAATAACTGTATATAACTGTATATATTATATTATATTCTCACATAAACATATTAACTTCAAATTTCTCAACAATAACATAATCATATAAGTTATAACTCTGTTCGCTGTTTAAAAATATGTTAATGCAATGATCTATTCCAAAATTACCCTAAATAATTAATAACTTTTGTTAGAATCTATTATTGAAAGACCTCTATTTCTGTTAAATACTTTTAAAAGTGTTATTTTCATTATTTATTTTATTCTTTGCATACAATTGTATTAAATGTTATTGTGCTTAGCATGGATTGAAAATATTCAGTTTTAAAAAAAAAAATCATTATAATATATAATGTGTAAAAATGTTGTTTTCAATTAAACTTATTTTGATGAATTCAAATAATAAGTTTTCAGAAATTTTAGCTAAGTTATATGATTTGCAAAATATTGGTATTTTAGAAAACAATAAAAAAAGTGGACAAGTGGATATTGCATTGCTATATTGTAGATGTCAAGTTGGTTTTTGAGTTGGTCACTATAATGGATGTGTTAAATTTGAATTCAATGATAAAAAATTATTGAAAACGAAAAACGATCTTAACAAAGATCTTATTTAATATTACTAAGTGTATTTTATAAGACTGCTATTAAAGTAATTTATTTTACTATTAGTAAAACTATAATTTGAATAAATTTTTATAAAAAAATATTGTGAATATATTTGGTATATAAAAAAATTATAAAGAACTTTGTATTAAATTTTTTAACTTATTGACCAAGCAAAATTTTTTTTATTCAAATTTATATTTAAATTTATAAAAAATTTCAAATTTCAAATGTTTATAAATAATTAGCTCAAAAAGAGTCAAAATATATTTTATCAAGTACAGAATATGATAATTTAAACATTTAGAGAAAATTTCAAGTATCTATGAACTACGATTATCTGTTCTAAAGTTATACCAAAAAACAAACTCAATTTCATTAAAAACCTATTTTGCATAAAAATTCCCAATAAAAACTATTTTTTTTATTCTACCAAATTATTTATAAAAATACCTAATACAAATTGGGGATACACAATAGCAAAACAATATATTTTTAAATTTAACAATACAATTTAAAAAGTCTAAGTTTGCTGGGAAATTTATTATTACTGATTCCAAGTCTTCAGAAGAAGTAAACAATTTCAAACATAGATTACATACCTACTGTTTTAAATAATTGTTTTGCATGTAAAATACAAAAAGTCAGATTTATGATTTTAGTTGTAAATACATATTAGTTTAAAACAAAATAAAGAATAGTTAAAAATTATTTTTTTTATCAAAAACTCTTTAAAAAAAAAAAATGGCTATATATTTATGTTTTATATAGTTTTCACTGTATTGAAAATGCAAAAGCTAATGTTAATGTTATATACTTACTTTGTTATTATGTTTTGCATGTTCTTTGGAAACTTTCATCAAAAATACTCGACATGAGATTTTGAAAGATTTTGCTATATCAATGAATTGTTTTCTTGTTTTTATATCCAGATTTGTATTGTCAATCACTACACTCACACTACCATTACTCAAATACTTTGAAGTCTTAGTAATACACTTATGCCATGAGCCTAGTGTATCTTTGTTTATTATTTTCATACGATCGTGACAGAATAATTTATTAGCTGCAAAATAACTTTTCCCCGAAGCAGGACAACCAACCATTATGATCATCTAAAAATGAATTTAAATTATTTTTTTAAATTATAAATTGGATGTATTGAAGAGGACTTACTTCTTTAAGTGAGGAAAACAAAACTGTAGATGATAAATCTGTGTAAAGGATATTAGATAGAACGTCATTTGGATTGAACGAAGGTAATGCAAAAATGTCTTCAGTAGATTTTTTCCAAAAGAATTCTTCAGGAGTATAAAATTTAAGACCAATATTCATAGCAAATAAACGGTCACAACATGATTGGTCCTTTTTAATTGGTTTACCATCAGAATCTTGACGAGCAGGTCGGCCTGCTGCATCACCACAAAAAAAACTTTTATTCATATCAACTGATATACCTCCATTAAACTAAAATAAGAATAATAATTATTATTTATTTAGTTATATAAAAACAATAACCTTACATCAGAGACCAAAATATTCCACATTCCTGGTGCAGGTTTTTTGTATATATCTTTTTGAGTAGCTATAAATACTTGAACTGGTGTTTTAATCAATTTATCGATATTTTCAATTTTTTTTTTTATTGTTTTTTCTTTTTCTTTATAACCTAAAATACCTTCTTGATTAGTAAATATCACTATTTTGTAACCATCATCTGACAATTTTTTAATAGATCTAATAACTTCAGGGCTATACATTTGACAGTCATCATAATCATCATCATCATCAAGGAAAACTTTACCAGATAGAGAAACAAAAAGCATTCCATCCACATCAAATGCCGCTATCTTAAATGTCAAATAAAAAAACTAAAATAAAAAAATCTTAAGACTAAAATGAACAGTTTAATTAATATTTACCTTATCTTTATGAACAATATTTGGACTATTAAACACTAACAATGTACCATCTCTATTCTCCCATATCAATGTAGAATTTGAGGGGGGTATTTTGGGTACAATTTCTTTATTTAAACAATAAGTGTTCTTTTTGTTGTAGTCTATACCATAAGTAGGTGTTAAAATATCCAAATGATAAGTATGATTGGTTTTATACAATAATGTTACTTTGTCTCCATGATTTAAGAGTCTCTTTTCTCCTTTTGTCATAACTTCTTTATTAACAGATGACCTACTTTTACCTAATTGTTGAACCCATACTCGAGATGCAGAATAGTCAGCTATAAATTTCACTACAAAAACAAATGTATAAACTAGTTATGTAAATCAAAAACTAACAAAGGTTATATAACAAATCGTTAGCTTAAAGTAAAAACTCATTAATAAGCAAATTTGGATTTTTTTTATTACGCTATCTTGTATATAAACTTGAAATTGATAATTTGTGTAGGGGTATTAAACATCAATTTATTTGTTAAAACCTGTTTTTTTAATTTTTTTTTCAAAATTTACTAATGGTGTTAAATACAATTTTTAATACTAAAAATGCATTTACCAAAAATTGGTATTTTGCCAATTTTTCGTTGGTGAGTTTCTGCTTTAAGCTGACGATATATAAACATGCAATCTTAGTCTGCGATTTAATTTGATTCTAAAAAATAATGTGTTAAACTTATAATAAAACAATAAAATATTAATATAGAAATCAAAATATCTTCAACTAATTTTTCAACATTAAAAAACAATTTATAAAATAGGTATAATATAATATTTTTAAACAGTAAAAATAATTTTTTTTTTTAATTATTTAATTATATGCCTCAACTGTTATGGTTATCGTAAGTAAAAATAACGTATTATATACTATATATTATATATATTAAAATAAACTTCAAACAATATTGATATGAATAAAATAAAGTACTAATTCTATTGCAAAAATATACACATAATGTATATTATTATGATTAATTTTGTTAGTATTGAAACTATTTCAAACATCCTAAGATACACAGTGGCCGGCGACGTTACAGTAACAATTATGTACATCATATAATAATTATGTTACTACATGATCATCCGATGGGAAAAACAAATTAGGCCATACCTTAGAATAAATGATGAATATTTATCACAAATAAACGTAATTCATAAAAACAATGCATTAATTTAATATTTTATTTACTTTGATTTTTCGACATCTTATAGTTGACTATTCCTGTCATTTGTTTTTTTCCCAATATTAAAGGTTCATTATCCTGTAATGTAAATTTTTGTTCTGGATTTTCATCAGATACTAAAACATAAAACTTGATATTGTCATTGGTCTTCAACTCTGACATGTTAAGCGTGTTTAAAACATAAACTACATAAGCGTATGTCTATATTGAATAATCAATTCTTAAAAATCGACAGTCGCTAGTAGTAATTGAACTCCAACATCAGACACCAAAAGCGATATTCGCTGTCAGTGAATTATACTAGTATAGTATTATTGTGAATGATGACTGATGAGGTTAGTCAGTTTATACTTTATTCATAATTTATAAATAAAATATTTCAATATTAATATATAATTCAGCCAAGATATATATATATCCCATCTCGTACGTAGCATAATATCGAGAATGAAATAATTTTGATAACAATAATAACGATTAACGAGATAAAATAATCTTACCATTCAATTACCACTATTGTTGAGTGGTGACACCGTTCATTATCTACTACCGCCAGAAACGGACCATGATTATAATTAATATTATTTAATTTTGTAACCGTGCTCCGCCGGCTAGAGCCGAGTTCACAGCTGCTGCCGACTACATTATTTCGTATTCTGATTGGCCGTTATAATCATAGTATCAGTCACTGACCGTCTACCGGAAAATGTTCAGCGTTGAGCCGAGCTCCCGACTTTTAAACGCCAATGCCGGAGTATGCGACACGACAAACAACGTGGATAATAGTGTGCGAAATGCGAATATGTCAACCAGACTTAAAATAGCGACTGTGGTTGGTAATGTCTTCATAGCTCAGTCGAGAGCAGTGATATCGTTTTATAATATGTTTTTATACAGTTTAGTAAAGTATATTATAATGGTGGATACAATTAATATATCTGTTAATTGTATAGTATACATGCGTAATGGACGTGTATGTATGTATGATAATGCAAAGTCAGTTTTCGACTACCATTGGTGCAATTAGCTCTACAATTTTGGGACTGTAGTCCATGGACGTTCCTTGGTGGATAGGCAAAAAGGGGCACTTGCCTCCCTAGATTTTTAAATCTGTTCAAACATTATTTACCATGGTGCATTATGTAACTGAATAATTTGCTATAACGAATTTTAAATTTTATCATAATCTGAGTGCTCAGTTGGCGATAAATCGCAAACCTCTACACGATACTATAATACAATATAATATTATTAATATTATGTGGCCATGTAGGTTCTAGATAGGTTAGTAATATTATTTAAACTTCACAATTCACGATTCACCATCGAACTAATTTAGTGTAGATACCTACTCATTACTCGCAATATCCGCTCAACAGTTCCATCACAGTTGCCGGCTGAAACGATTGCAAACAAGTGTAAAGAGGTTTTTATCTTTTGCATACTGTGATCAAATTTAATTTATTTTTTAATAATTTTAAAACAAATAAACAACATTTTGAGATTTTGAGTTCTCGTGGCAATAAAATACATAAATTTCGCGTGGCAAGATAAAATCTCTTATTTAATATTATAGTAAATGATTGACATACTGAACTGTTTTTTAAAACATAAATTAGACAATGAACTTAATGAACAAACGGTATCCGGTTTAGTTAATATAGGGTTAAAAATAGTGAAGTTAAATACAACAAATAAAAATGAAAATGTTGATGATAAGAAAATAATTTATTATAAAAATGATACAGGAAATTACTTAAAAATTGAAAATATTGACAATGATTTAGTTTGATATTTTGTGTAATCCATGAGTGCCATCTACTTATAATTTAAAAAATGATCTAAAATAAGAATGTAGTTTTTCATTTAGACACATATGGATGGAAGGGAATAATTCATGGCTATCATATTCGGCTATTAGAATCGTAAAAGGAACTTTTTGTCGACTATTTGTTTTATTTAAGACAAATGTTCATAGAGGAATACAAGGTGGGTTTAAAATAAAACTATTTACAAAATATAAAGATTTCCATGTCTTCACAATGGTATTATAAATCTACAACACGATCAAACGATTTTTCAATGTTATAAAAGATAATACAAAATAAATACGTATTCTTGAACAGACAAATTCAGGGTTACAAAAATAAATAAAAAAAATTGACAAAAATTAAAACCAATAATGTAAGCATTTTATTTTCTGCATCTCACGATCTTCCCCTGCGTGAAAAAATATTAACTTCAGGCATTTTTTTTTGATCTTATATGTTTTTGGATTGAATCAGGAGATGAAATATTACAAAAACATAAGTCGGATCACACGGGAAATACCAAATTTACATCACCTAAAATTCAAAATAAAATCATATTTATATGCAAAAAATTAATTAAAAATTAAATAGTTAATTTAGTTAATGCAGCAAATGCTTTTTTTGTTATTGCTGATAAAATTGTAGATATTTCTGGAACAGAACAATTGTCAATAGGAATTTGATTTTTAGATAACACTCAAATCAGCCAACAATTCGGGAAAACTTTTTAGTCTTTTTACTTTTTTAGACTTTTTACATCGTTAGACAAACTAAATGCTCAATCCGTAGCTACAGACATTTTATCCTTTATAACAAATTTTATTTTTTATGACAATCAGTCAATTGTGGTCTAGATTTAAATACATTTTACAGACAAGGATATGATAGTTGTGCTACAATGCACGGAAAAGAAGTAAGTGTTAATAAATTAATTCGTGATAAATATCCCAATGCATTATATTTTCATTGTGATAATCACAGACTAAACTTAGTTATTAACGATTTAAATAAAATAACGATTATCCGTAATACAACTGGAACTATAAGAGATATTATATAATTTTTCGTCTAGCCCTCCTTTTTTTTTCATTTTTAGATCCGCGCCTGATTGTAATAATATGTAATGTAATAACAATGTAAAAAACATTTGACGAAAATGAATGTACATATGTACAAATATAAATAATATACAAATGTACTAATGCAGGGGTCGGCAACCTTTTTACTTATGCGGGCCATATATTTTATCAACTTTTCATTGAGGATCGCATACGACATTAAATTATTAAAAAAACAATTTTAACATATACAAATATATTTATAGATAGCAACAATCATATTATGAGTTTTACATTTTGAGGTTGTCCTTATTAAATTATAAAATATGAATAAAATACAAAAGTAGAGAAAATTTAAAAATTAAATAGAAAAATTTAGAAAATAAAAAAAATCATTAATTAATTCTTGCAAAAGGATATAAATATTTAGTTTCTTGTGTAACTTTTGAATTTAAACCTTATGATTGTTATTTGATATCTGCACGTTGGAATGTTTCAAAACGAACTGCACTAAAACCATAACCAGAGTATTTGTCGTAATCTAATCGTATACAATGTTATACTATATATATTATACATATTATATTCATTAAAGATTATATTATTTTGTGAGAACTTGAGAACAATGTGAGATAAACGCATAGCTTATATTCATAAAAGTATAATACCTAGTCACAATTCAATTTTATTTATTACAAAAATGAAATTACAAAAAATGACAATTTTCAATAAAAAAAAAAAAAATAAATAAATACAGATAAAAAAAAACTGTAATCCCATGAACATATTACAGGATAATGTTTTTTAAATATAATTAATAATCAGTTTTAAAATGTCCATGGGCATATGTATGTATTCTATCAGCTTGTGCTATTCGCTTATCATCGTGTCGGTTGAAACATAATTTATTGGATTTGATTGTTCGTATCTTATGGTTGAATGATCTGATAGAAACATTTTCTCTAGTATACATTTTAGAGTTATCTTCCTCGTCATCAGCAAAAAGGCAATCCAAATGATCTTGACTACATGACTTCGAATGCCTTTTGCTTTGATTTTCTCCTTGCCGTTTAAAATGTAGGCGTATGACTTTGCTCGAAGTGCTATAAACTCAGTCATTGTTTGCCCCTTCGTCTTATTGGAAAACAACCCTGGTATTTCTTTTCGTTCAGCTATATAACAGGAGTGATCTCTAGGTAGGTCTAAAGTATCCATACAGTCTAGTAAGTTTGCATTACCTTCTAAATCTTTATAAAAATCGTCGCTCTTAATATAATATACCAGTGAATCTAAAATATATAAATAATATAATATTATAGTGTATGTAAAAGAAAAAAAAGTTAATAATAATAATAATGTACATGTATCTGTATACATGAGGTTGATTTTGTAAGTGAAATGGCTCTTCATAGTATCATAATGATATGCGTACATCTTTGTCTTACTAATGTCTAGTACTGAAAAACCTATAATAAAAAAAAATAATAGTAATAATATTAAGTTCAACAGACGTGTTCAGATTATTTTTTTCAAATATTTTTATTTCTGAGATGGGTGTTGGGAACGTTAAATCGGTAAAATTGCATTTTTCTTCGAGTGAAGTATAATTTTCATCCACTTGATTTTTGGCATTACCCACAAAGTATTTTGCTAGGATTGCCCACTTGAAACACTGTTGGTCTGAGTTCTGTGGATTGATAATTGTTTTTTTATTTTTAATGTCTTCTGGTAATGGAATATATGACGAGCCACCCATAGGCGTATAATTATATATGCCTAATAATAATCCGTCTATGGATTGCAAGCTAAACCCACTTTCTTTAGACAAATAAATGTCTTCCTCGGACAATAGGTTAACAAAATCTAAATCAATCTTAGTCTCAATATCTGTACACATAAAAATTTCTCTGGCTGAAGTCTTGAATGCGCGATTTTCTGATGAATTTTCCACGTTTGGGAGGTTGTATGTTGCTTCCAGTTCTAAATTATATTTAATTGAATGTTTTGCGGATAGTGATTTGAGTAATTGTATTAAGTATTTTTTGGATGTTTCTAGAAAACTACTGTAATTGGTCAAATTATCTGTATTTTTCATGTAATATCAATTGATTTTATTTGAGAGCGATGTGCCTGTCTTAACAAAACCACGAGTATTGACGATATCCATTCGTGTTTTTTTAGTATTAACTGCTTCGTTTGAATTTTCCACATGGTGTGCACGTTTAAGACCATTGCAATTTGAAGTGGCTGGAAATGAAATTAAATAAATATTTTACAATTATATTGCTTATAAAAAAAATTTTAATGAAGATCGTGTTTTTATATAGCATGACTATCGATAAACTTGTCTACATGCATATATACGGGATATATCGTGTATAATTGAGTACGTTTCATGAAATTTCATGAAATTTTAATATGTATTACACAACAGATAAGAGAATATCAGTTTATGAAAAAGTTAAAGTTTTATAGATATGATTAATATTTATTTATATTCGTGCCTGAATTATGTAATTTTTAAATAATTGTATCAAGATCTTTAAATATATATATATCTATAGTCTACCTATTTATGTTTTCATTAGGAATAATATCCCATTTTTTCATAGAAAAATAAGATATTGTATTATTGTATAATATGTACAAATATATTTATCAAAATATCTATGTCTATACTTATGAAAATTGTATGGAAATATTTTCAATTAATTTAAGATATTATTATATATTAAAATAATTTAACAATTTTACGAATATTCTTAATATTTATATATGTGTCTTATCGGGTGGTGTCGAGGGGGGGGGTTAACTATGATAATTGTACAGGATTTTATCTAAATTATGATATTTTTCCCATGATTTTATACAACTTAGGATAATTTTTTCTATTTTTTACTAAGAAGAGATGATATTTCCGTATGTTTTTATGTATTTTTATTAAGACGATTAAATTTGTATGGGTATTGTTTTATGTCATTTTTAAAAAAAAATTATTTACAATTTTATTATGAATATTTTGTTAAGTATAAAGCAATATATATTTTTTTTAATATTCATTGATAAAGTTATATTCCAACGTGGTGTTGTATTTTATAAAGTAATATCCTAATACCTAAGTTATATATAAAGTTTTGAATAAGATATTTACCATTATAATCATAAATGTGTTCGACTAGTTTAAAAAAATCTTGAATTTCTCGCTTGGTTATGGTTGGTTGTTGTTGAATTACAATATATGAACCTGAAAATAGTATTATTATTAATTGAAAAAAAAATCATTGAATAAAATACACTTTTTTTTCTTTATATATCTTTATTATTATATATTACCTTAGGTAGTATAACGCATATATGTTGTATTCAATAATTAAACATGATACACTTAACATTGACTAATTATACGTAATATTAAATAAAATTGTATTTTGTGAAAAATATTTACGATGTTTTTCCTTGCAATGTCTGATTAGATTATCTCTCCGCGTGAATATTTCTGAGCATAAACTGCATGGAATCGTGTTAGGTGCATCGTGTGTCTTGGCATGTCTGTGTAAACTAAGATCCTAGTAAATATTTTATCACAAACACTGCACAAGAACATGATTACGTTAGCTGCAGAACGCTAGTTGAACTCGCGAAACACGACTTAACCCTTCAATGAATTGATGAGGAATAAATTATAGTAAAATATATTGTACTTAAAATATCAATGAGAAATGGTTTAATCTAAGCGATTTATTAGCGTAATTAACGAAGAATTGGCTGTCTGACTGGCTATATACTAAATGAAAAACTGATGTGTACTAAATAAAATACTGATATCGAGCGTGTATGTGTGTGTATCTATGCGATGATGTATGTACGTCTGTATGTGAGCATATATGCATGTATGTAGATTTGTGTGTAATTATGTATATAGGTTTATATGTATGTATACGTGTGTGTATGTATACGCATTCGCGTATGTAAGTAATATGTTTGTTTGAGTGTATGTATGTATATATGTGTAATGTTGCAAGGTATATAATTGTTACTATGTGTTAGTTTACGTGTGTGTATATATGTATGTATATACGTATGCGTGTACGTAAGTAGTATGTATGTGTATATATGTGTAATATTGCAATGTATATAATTGTTACTATGTACTAGTTTACGTGTGTGTATATATATGTGTGTGTGCGCGCGCGCGCGTGTGTGTGTGTGTGTGTGTGTGTTTATAGGTAAGTATGTACCTAGGTTTATGTGTGTTGCAGGTTGCCTATATTCAATTGAATAATAATTATGTTTGCTAGTTTGAGAGGTGCGTGTATTGCGTGTTGCCTATAAAAAGAGATAGGATTTTACATGTAAATTTAAGGAGGAGGTGCTCCAGAAACCCCCTTTTCATCTTACTGCTGGTACACCAGTAGATGCAGCGGTAAGTAGGTATTTTAATTGCGGTGACCGTGGACATCAATTCAAAGAGTGCTCGGACATTAGCAAAGGACCGAAGTGCTTCGCGTGCCATACGTTTGGACATAAATCGCTGGAGTGTCCTGTTAAGGGCGAAGAGTCACCAAACGTATACCAGACAAATCATGTCAATAGTAATGACCGAATAGTGAAATCAGTGGTGATTTTTGGTTGCAAAACACTAGCCCTCATTGATACGGGATGCAATGTCAACATTTGTCGGCAATCGTTGTTGTCAAAATTGACCAATGTCGATAGTGTGGTAAATCAGTTACATCTAGTAGGGCCAGCAAGTTCAAAATTTTTCGCAGAACGGAAATTTGACATTAAAATGTACATTGACGGCCAAACGACGGCCATTACCATGTATACAGTGAACGACATAAATATAAGACACGATGTGGCTATCGGGTGATCATTATTTCAGACCAGTGGCGAACTTAGGGTGGAACCAAAAGCTGTAGAAATTATTGATGTTTGACAAATGATGGCCATTAACGTGGGCGTGTTGGAACTGGAAGTGGGCGAGAGAGAGTACGTAACAGTGATCCAAAAAATAGTCAGTAATTATACACCGGAAAGTTGCGTAACGATACCTATGAAAACAGTTATTGTTTTGAGTGATGAAGTACAGGTGTGTATCAACGGCTAAAACGATTGGCATTGCGTGGAAAAAATTCTGTTGACCAACAGGTTGAAGACTAGCTTCGTGAAGGTATTATTCGTTACAGCTATTCAGACTATGCCAGCTTAATGGTCCTAGTAACCAAAAAGGACAGCACGTTGTGCCTGTGCATAGATTATCAGGCTCTTAATAAGAAAATTGTGCGCGACCGTTATCCACTGCCGCTCATTGACGAGCAAATAGATCAGTCACGTGACATGGTCATATTTTTTACTTTAGACTTGCGTAATGGTTTTTTTACATGCCAACGAACGACAATAGTATAAAATATACCTCCTCATTCGTGACACCTAATGGACAATAAGTGTTCTTCGTATACAGTTTGAACTTCGCATATCACCGCCAATATTCCAACGGTATGTTAATTTTGTATTTCGTGATATGATTAAAGCCGGTCATTTGTTAGCATACATGGATATTCTTGTTATTGTCGCTGCTGATATAAATGAAGGAGCTATGCGTCTAGAATCCGTGATGGGAACTGTGGCCGAGTATGGACTTGATATCAAGTAGTCAAAGTGTCAATTCCTTAAGCACACTATTAACTTCTTGGGGTATCATGTTCAGTTAAATACTATCAGTGCGTCCGAAGACAAACTTGTGACTGTGAGCCAGTTTCTTGTTCCCAAGACTATCAAGGCGTTGCAAAGTTTTTTAAGGCTTATCGGCTACTTGAGGTGTTTTGCTATGTACCGGGCGATACATAACTTTTATGACTATTAATCAAAACAGAAATAACCTCGAAGATAAGGGGGAACGATGTACGATTCAATATAAACCAGCCAATAATACTCAAAACACAAACATCGGATTTGATAATAAAAAGCAGCCTCGAACGATCAGTAATTCCGAGAAATTAATTATCTAACTAAATAGGGACGAATGAATTCAATAATATTTTATTACTAAAAATACCGGGAATTAAGATAATGTATGGACTAGTCGCATCCGGCGAGTTATCGACACGCGACGACAAAGCGTGGGCAGATGACATTTTATGGGTTTAGTTTACACGATAAACAAATGAGGTCAACGCTATCTCTTTAGGACAACGTAGGGACCGATAGGAGTAGCCAATATATAAGGGAGCCCGAATCGGTATCAATTCAAACGTGAATCTACCGGGCTACATGGAACACCTTCACGCCAGTCGATTTTCTGAATTAAAATAAACCAGTCATTACAATATAAACAGTTTTTACAATTTATTTCAACACCGCGATCTCAAAGCTCCTTTTCGTCCATCACAAACCTCGTCCTCTGATTGGTCCACAACAGTTTCATATCCGGTTACGCCCATATTGGATGATCATTGAGCGATCTCTTGAAACAAAACGCAATGTTTCAGGTGGGCATTTAACAAGAAGCAGCTATTGCAGAGTTAAAACGTCGTCTTACTAAAGCTCCTGTATAGCGAATTTACAGTTCTGAAGCTAAAGCAACGGAGTTGCACTCGGACGCAAGTCAGTGGAGATTTGGGTCAGTATTACTACAGAGGGGCAATAATGAATTTCGGCTACATCTAGCGTGTTATATGAGTTGTAAAATCACAGAAGCACAACGTAAATACCATAGTTACGAACTAAAAGTATTAGCTATTGTAGAAGCACTCAAAAAATTTAGGGTATATTTGTTGGGCTTACACTTCACCATTAATACGGATTGTGCTGCCTTCACAAAGAGGTTAGAGAAGAAAGACTTAGCAATCAGAGTAGCCTGGTTAGCATTGCTTGTCTTCGAATATGATTTTGTCATAGAGAATAGGTCCGGCTCAAAGATGCTCCACGTATATTTCTTGAATTGATACCCAGCTTGTATGCCAGTCGAAAATAAATTCTTGTCGCGATTGATAATCGCACAACGAGATGACCCAGACATTTGAGTTATTATAGATCCACCGATTGCTGAAAAACATGTAGTTAAGAGTGATATACTTCATGAAATATGTGATGGCCGTGACTTGTTAGTGATTTCAAGGAATATGCAGTCCAAAGTAATTCGAGATACTCATGACATCAGTCATTTTGATGTAACTAAGACTAAACTATTAGTAAAACATTAATATTCAATTACTGGATTGAAGACGAAAATTGAATCAGTGATTAATAATTGTGCTCCTTGTATCCTAGTCAACCGGTGGCAAGATAAGCAAGAAGGTTTCTTCCACCCTATCGACAAGGAAGACTCGTCATTGATGATCTGGCATATCGACTTTTTGGGACCTACGGAAGCTACATCTAAAGGATACAAGTATATTTTTGCTGTAATAGATAGGTTCACCAAATTTTGCTGGCCGTTTCCCACGAAGAGCACTACAGAGTCGGAGATTATAAATCATTTGGCCACATTAGAAGTAATATTTGATAACCATAAACGTATAGTGTCTGATCAGGGTACAACTTTCACATCACATTGTTTTGAAGAGTATTGTAAAGACCGGAATATTAGGCATATTATATTTATAACTACAGGTATGTTTTAGAGAAATGGTCAGGTTAAACGATTCAATGAAATCATTAACGTACTTGCCAAATTGTGTATTGACAAACCAGAAAAGTAGTACTGTCAAGTCGGTAAGGTGTAAATGGCAATACACGGGATAGTTCATCGCTCCATAGGTATGACTTCATTTAGGTTGATCTTCGGCGTGGAAATGTGTCATGCTGAATTTATATCGTTAAAGGAAGCCATTGAAAAAAAGTATATAAATTAGTATGAAAGTCATCACGAAGAAGACCCTTAGGAAACAAAAGAGCAAATTGACAAGGTCCAAGAAGTGCAACGGAAAACATTTAACAAGCACAGGCAGGCGCATACTGGCTCCTTTTTTTGTACCGGGAAATGTTTAAGTGGGGCCCATAATACTTTATATTCATTTTTTTAACAGATCAAAGTAAAAAAAAAGAAAAACGTAATAATTAGAAATAAACAGTTTATTTCTTGGATTAACACAATTAAAACATAATATAAGTTTGTTGTTAAACTAGTAAGAAACAATTTAATTCATATTTTAACTTAACTTATACTTTTTAAAAACAATGGATAAAATTAGAAAAATCATACTTTTAATAATCTTAGCATTTCACTGCTTTTTTCACACATGAAATCAATAACTGCGTCTGGCGATATGTCTAATAATAATTCTCTTTCACAATTCATTAAAAATAGAGCTTCTAAGTTTTCTTGGTTTATACAGCTTCTTAATCGAGTTTTGATTATTTTTAATTTTGAAAATGAGCGTTC